>PVKU01010888.1:0-48103 GCA_004027475.1 Anoura caudifer | reverse complement strand
ACTAAGTCGGGGGGGTGGACTAAGTTCGGGGGGTGGGAATGCTGGAGGGTTGGGGAGTACAGGGAGGGGGGGAATAAAGAGGGAAAATTGGGAAAACTGTAACAGCATAATCAATGAAATATACTTTTTTAAAAAGCTTGCTCCTTGGCCCTCACCTGTCCTTCAAGACTTGCAAGGACCCAATTAGAGCCTTTTGTTCCTAAAATTCTCCCCAGGCTATTCGCAAAATTTCTACCATTTAGGCTTCACTCTGTACCTTAAGGTTTTGAACCTTGTTAAAAATAAAACTGCATCAAAAAGTGTGTCCAATCCTATGTGTTTGGTCTGGGAACAGGTTTGGTCCAGGCAGTTCCTCGAGTCCGTGAGCAGGATCCTGACTTAGAAAACCTACATGCATTACTGGTTAGCCAGGAGGCCAGGCGGAAATGAGAAAGTCTACCTGACCCTGCCCGGGCGGAGAAGCTCCGCCCCTCAGGAGGCCCGACTCCGCCCCATCTAAGCAGCCCCGCCCAACAGAGCCCGCCCTGCCCGGCTCTGCCCTTCCCCACTTTTTCTGTCAGCTCTCTTTCTTGTTCCCTTTGGGGGCCTTAGGGAGCAGGAAGCATGGACACCAGGTCGGAGCTGGGGGCCGAGGCAGTGGATTCCTGCTGCTGTGCATCGCTCTGCTGGCCGCGGGCTGCGTGCTGTGCCTGCTTCTGGGCCGGGGGCAGAGGGTGGTGGACCGGTGGGTGCTCTCCTGGCTCTGCGACGACGCCTTGGTGCACTTCGCACTGGTAAGTGCTGTCTCTTCTGTCCACGCAAATGCGAGCAGGTAGTGCCCCTCTTGGGACCCTTCACTCATTTGTCCCAGGGAGTGCCCCCCTAGGGGACTAGTTGGCCGCTGCATCCCTTGGGCGGGAAGTCTGCAGAGACCCGGGAAATCTGCAGAGACCCGGGAAGTACCGGAAGACCGCAGTGTTTATGGCTTTTGGCCAAATGCTGCACGTCTCTAAGTTCTCAAGTATGAAAACGGGAGCGCAGCTGCTTCCTTAGTGGTGTCAATTAAAAAAAAAGAAAAAGAAAATATTGATTTCTGTACCGAGTTCTGTTAGTTTGATTGTAAACTACTCAAGGCCTTGTCTTACTTGTAACTTTCACTAAATGTTGAACCGAAAATAATTGAGTTTTTCAGTGCCCCAGAGGGAGCAGGGAAAGGTCAGGAGGTGAGGGCCTGTACCCAAACCAACCCCCCACCCACCCGCCCTTCGTGCCTTAAAATAGTAGTTTCAGTTCTTGGGTGACAACTGTGTGCTAGGCATTTACTGTGTTTAAAATTTCGGATCTTTACAACACCCTATAAACTAGTTATTTTTGTCCCTATTTTACAGAGGAAAAATCAGGCCCTGCAAAGTTAGGTGACTTACAAAGCCACACTACTGGCATGATTCTGAGTTTGGCTTGCACTCTATATCACATCTGGCTTTAGGAAATGTCCCTAAAAATTCAGTTCATTTTAAAAATGGCCAGAACAGTTGTATTTAAGGGAATTCTATTAAGATACGCCTTCCCGCATGCCCACACTTTTTCTTAAAGTTATTTTAACTATGCCAAAATATCATTCTTTGCGAATTTGACCTTGCTTAAATCTAGGCAAACCTGTGACTAATGTAAAGCCAAAGTCTACAGCAGCAATTTTCAACCAGTGTGCTGTGAAAAATTTTAAAACATGCAATACCTGACTATTTCACTGACCTCTTTTCCCTTAGTCAAATGAAAAAGAAATGACAGCAACCAGCACAACAGCCTTCCTGTGTGAATAAGTCAAATTATACCTATTTTTTTGTCAGACTGGCAAAAAGTATATTTTTTGGTGTGCTGCAGAATTTTAGTAATTAGTTAATGTGTGCCATGACTGGTCTATAGTATTGAGAAATAAAGAGAAAGCAAAGTTTTCAATGATCATCTAGATCTGTATGTTAGCCAGTTGGCTATGTGTACATACCAGGTGTTGCTGGAATGGTGAAATTTCTTCTTTCCTAATAGTCAACATGTGGAGATAAGAGACAGTGAATATTTTCCTCAACTACTTTATTAATAGAATTGATTTTTAAGCTGCCATTGTACATAATGTCTCCCAAAGAACAGGGGGCAGTAAAATAGGATGCTAGGCCCTCTTAAAGAAGAATTTATTGTAATATATTTTAGACATACAAAAACAGATATTAATGCCCTGGCCAGGTTGTTCAATTGGTTGGAGCATCGTCCCATACACCAAAAGGTTGCAGGTTCAATTCCCTGTCAGGGCTCATGCTTAAGTTGCAGTTCGATCCCTGGTTGGGACACGAATGGGAGGCAACCAGTTGATGTTTCTCTCTCTCTCTCCTATCCTTCCCTTCCTCTCTCTCTCAAATCATTTTTAAAAAAATCCTTGGATGGAGATTTTTTAAAAAGGTATTAAAATGCTAAAGCATACCCCTATATCCACTTGGATTAAGTCTGCTTTTTTAACAGACCGTTACAAGGAACAGCACACACATCTCCATTTGTGTCACCTCAAGGTAGCCTGATGTGTGGAGTCATTGCCCCAGTGTTCCCCTTCTCTGTTTCCAAAGGAAATGTCCCTTACCCTGCCTCATCTTCTACCATTTACCTGTCCCACCTACAAGATGTTCCATTTTATGATGCAGCTTGCCTTAGTTCTTTAATTCTAAAGTGCTCATTTTTTTCACATATTAGAACAATCAGTGACATAACCACTGTGCACCATTTTGATATTTTTATGTCTCTGAAATTGGGATGTATCTTACAACTGAAGAAACACGATAATTTAATCAGCTCATATTAATAGGCATATTTTTATTTTGCTATTTACACACAGTGCTTCAACTAGCATCTTTGTATATATATCTTATAGTTCAGTGAGGAGGACTCTTGAATTAAGCAGCTGAGGCCTTCAAGAAAAATGCAGGCCCATATTATCTTTGGTTGGGAGTTTATTGCAAGAAGACCCAGAAATGTGGTCTGAGCTAAGATGCGGATGTAAAGCCTGGTGGAGAACTGAGACCACAACTCACTCGTTCCCACTAGAACCTAGGCTATTTCTCATTACCCCTGTAAACTTAACTTCTCAAGTGGTAGAAGATGTTGGGATTGTTGGCAGCCATCAAACACAGAGCTCCCTTGTTAGACATTGTTCCAAACCAAGCATTCCCAGAAGTAGTTCAGCTCCCTGATGTCCAATTAGAATGTGGTTACCTAAGGATGCACCACTGGTCTTCAGGTCATTTAGTTAGGCTAGGTGAAGGGCAGGCTGCTTTTCCACCAGTTCACTGGTAGGAGCCATGACAATACACATAAAGAAACCAATGGTGTAACTCACTATTCCTCAAGATTGCTATAGGCATTTCATACACTGGTGCTTCATGGGTTTTTCCTCATCTGCAACCTAAGTATATAGCATTCTAGACATGGCCTACATCTTGAAGTCCAGATTGACTAGAGCACAGGGTTTACTTAGGGAGTAAGTTCAGGGCACAGGATGGTAAGAGCTGGAATGACAGGTAAGACTTTTGAGTTTTATTCTGTAGTAGAAAGCCATTGACAAGTTTCAGCCAAGGAAGTAGCATGACCAAAGCAGATCTTTCTAAAGATAGTTTGGTTGTGGTGTGTTAAGTCAGAAACTGTGAAGGATCCGAGATTTCACCCTTCTTACAAGTTAGCAAGTTAGCCTGGTTGAATCTCAGAGTCACACAGGGCAATGCAGGTAGGGCCAGATGGTACCTGCACATACAATGGATGTATTACAAGAGAGGAACCCAAAATTAGGCTCCCATATTATGTGGCTGCTGGTGACATGGTCATACTTTTCTCTGGAGAAAGACTTTTGCTAAAGAATGTACACAAATCTTCTCTGGGGAGGAGAAGGCAAGGTCTTTTATTACTCTGGAATACCTTCGGAGGGAGAGGTCTCCAAGCTTTACTACCCTCGAATGTCTCCTCATATAAATATTCTTAAATTGGTAGAAGTGCCTATGTCCAAAGGTCTCAGACAGTGCAGGAATAGGAGACATTCATGGAGAATTCTCTCCCAACATGGTGCTGGGTAGAGTGTAAAGGCTAGTTAAAACGGGCAAAAAGATTGGCTAAAACCAATTACAGTATTTTAGGAGTGAGACGAAAAAGAGCCATGCTAAGGTATGGCGAAAGTTAGAGTGCAGAAGAAAACTAAGTATAAGAGACTTTTCATGGGAGAATTGTATAAGTCAAAGTGACTGCTTATACATTGTGGGTGGTGGACATGACCTTGGGGTTTAGAATCTGGCTAATGTGAGTAATGTTGATAATGTTAACAAAGACTGGAAACACTGATCTGCTTTCTTGTCATTTAAATTTTGCCATTTCTAGAATTTCATATAAATGAAACCATAAAGTATGTAGTCTTTTATTTAGCATAATTCACTGAATAGTATCCTAATGTATGGATATACCCCAATTTATTTATCTGTTTACCAGTTAATGAACATTTGGGTTGTTTCTAGTTTGTGACTTATAAGTTGTGCTGCTATGAGTATCTGCTTACAAGTCTTAGTGTGGGCACAAGTTTTTATTTATCTGGGGTAAGTGCCTAGGAGTAAGATTCTTTACCTAGATTAGGAACTGCAAAAGTTTTTTTAAAAATATTTTATTTATTTATTTTTAGAGAGAGGGGAAGGGAGGGAGAAAGAGAGGGAGAGAAACATCAATGTGAGAGAGAAATATTGATCAGTTGCCTCTGATACAAGCCCCAACCAGGGACCAAACCCACAACCCAGGCAGGTGCCCTGACTGGGAATGGAACTAATGTCCTTTCACTTTGTGTGATGATGCCCAACAAACTGAGCCACACCGCAGGGCTTCTTTTCTTTTCTTTCAGTCATTCTAAAATATGTGTATAACCAAAATTTGTAGTTTGTATTGAATTTCCTTGAAGTCTAGAAATGTTGAACATCTTTTCATTTGTTTACTTGGCATTCATATATCTTCTACTTGGAAATGTGATCAAATATTTCTGCCCATTTTTTTAAATTAAAATTTTATTTTGAGATAATTATAGATTCACCTGAAGAGAAAGAATAGAGAGATCCCATATACACTTTACACAGTTTCCCCAGTGATAACATGTTCCAAAACTATAGCATAATATCAAAGTGAAGCTATTGACACAATCAAAAGCAGAATGAAGAACACATGCTCAAACACTGATAAGGTTATAAATATGTCAGCAGCCCTCAAGCCCCATCCTCCAGGTTCTCCTGTGAGTAGGACAGGCAACTAGTGGCTCACCTTCTTTTATACCCTCTGTTCCTATCAAGGCTTAGGCTGGTGCTGCTACCACCTACAGAAAGGTGGCCAATGAAATTCTAGGTTGCAATGATGTTACACTACCATCACTGCAGCCCTGGTCAATAGAGCTGGGGAACTCCATAGCCAAGTTCTAACCAGCTGGCAATAGCAAAGACCCTGGTGAATGGCCTTGTACATCACAGTCCATCTTGGAGAAGCTTAATGATTCCAGCCAGGGCTCCAGCAAAGCAGTGGCATTACAGATTTGATGGCCCCATGGTTGGAGGAGCTTTGGAAGTTTAAATGCTTTGAGCAGCCTCATTGAGTGGGTGGGTACCTCCTCCATAGGAGGGACTTGGGAGCACAAGCAACACAACTCTTCCTCCAAATGCAAGGATTGTCTCTAGGACTGTGGTCACCTCTCCACATTTTCACTTTGCCACCTCTAGGTCCCCATACTAGGTGATCAATTGTCCCAGTTTCCCAGGGACTGAGGGAATCCCCAAGATGAATTGGTCACCTACCTGCTCCTCTCCTTTCACTTCCTGCCTACGCACCTTTTCCATGTATTGTTGACCTTTAGTTCTACCTGCTTTTCTCATTTCTTTCCATTGTCCTTCTTCTCCTCCAGAAAATCCAACTCTTGAAAGTTTTATGCCATTTACCTGCACCTGCCAGAGGTAATGAAATGAAAAACAGAAGCCATCAAAACAGCATTCTGGGACTTGCGGCCAAGATGGAGGCATAGCTGGACAGGCTGTGCTTCCTCTAACAACCAAGATTAAGGACAACAAAAATATAGAACCAAAAAAAAAAGAAAAGAAAACCCAACCAGGACAAAGAAAATTGAATGGAGCGGGAGTCCAACAACATTCACCCAGACTGGTAAGAGGGACAGAGTCCGTGGCTGCAGCCAGGGGAGTCGGGTTGCAGCAGGATAAGCCGGTGTCCCAGGTGCACGGTCACTCCAAGTGCACAGGTGGCGGCATTGCCGAATGGGAGCAGACACAGCGAGGTGTACAAGGCAGCTGGCCGTGGACACTCATTCATGCACAGATAAACCAGGTGAAAACGGGCAGCAAGACAGACTGCAGGACGCAGGGCCCCAGCGCCGGGAAGTGAAGCCTAAGCACCCATTGAAAACACTTGCAGGGGCTGAGGTGCTGGGAGGGAGTCCCAGCCTCACATGAGAGTTCGTTGGGGAGATCCACAGGGTCCTGGAGTGTACACAGGCCCACCCACATGGAAGTCAGCACCAGAGGGGCCCAATTTGATAGAGGAAAGAGACTGAGGGGACTGGAACCTGCCAGAGAATGTGGAGCAAGCACCATTGTTCTCTCTCAGACCCCGCCCCCACATCCAGCATCACAACCCAGCGACCTGGCTGCCCCACCTTGGTGAACGCCTAAGGCTCCACCCCTCACTACATAACAGCCATGACCAGACAAAAACAGAAAGACCAAAACCAAGGATGGCTCAGATGGGAGAGCAGACCAGGGCCCTGGAGCTGATTCATCTGAGTGACCAGGAGATGGTCAACCTATCAGATGCGGAGCTCATAGCGCTGGTAGCCAACCTATCAGAAGCACAGTTCAAAACTCTGGTGATTAGGAAGCTCACAGAATTGGTTGATTTTGGTTGCAAATTAGAGGAACAAATGGAGGCTACAATAAGTGAAATGAAGAAAAACGCACAGGGAACCAATAGTGCTGGGAGGAAAACAGACTCAAATCAATGGAGTGGACCAGGAGGAAGAAAGAAACAACCAAACAGAAAAGAAGGGAGAAACAAGAATTCAAAAAAATGAAGAGAGGCTTAGGAACCTCCAGGACTTCTTTAAACATCCCAACATCCGAATTATAGGGGTACCAGAAGGGGAAGAGGAAGAGCAACAAGTGGAAAACTTATTTGAACAAATAATAAAAGAGAACTTCCCCAATCTGGCAAAGGAAATAGACTTCCAGGAAGTCCAGAAAGCTCAGAGAGTCCCAAAGAAGTTGGACCCAAGGAGGAACGCACCAAGGCACATCATAATTACATTACCCAATATTAAAATGAAGGAGAGAATTCTAGAAGCAGCAAGGAATAAAGGCACAGTCACCTACAAAGGAATTCCCATCAGACTCTCAGCTGATTTCTCAAAAGAGACCTTACAGGCAAGAAGGGGCTGGAAAGAAGTATTCCAAGTCATGAAAGTCAAGGACCTACATCCAAGATTGCTCTATCCAGCAAAGCTGTCATTTAGAATGGAAGGGAAGATAAAGTGCTTCTCAGATAAGGTCAACCTAAAGGAGTTCATTATCACCAAGCCATTATTCTAGGAAATGTTAATGGGACTTATCTAAGAAAAAGAAGATAAAAAAAATAGGACAGTAAAAAGACAGCAAACTCACAGATATTAACAACCTCACCTAAAATAAAAGCGAACTAAGCAAACAGCTAGACCAGGAACAGGAACTCAGAAATGGAGATCACATGGAGGGTTTGCAACAGGGGAGTGGGAGGAGGAGAGAGGGGGAAAAGCTACAGAGAATAAGTAGCATAGATGGTGGGTAGAAAATAGGGGGAGGGCAAGAATAGTGTGGGAAAAGTAGAAGCTAAAGAACTTATGAAACAAGGTCATGAACTAAAGTGGGGAATGTGGGTGGGAGGGGGTGTGAAGTGTGGTGGGGAATGATGGGGGAGAAATGGGACAAATGTAATAGCATAATTAATAAAATATAATTTAAAAAAGAATTTATAACACATGGACATGAACTAAAGGGGGGAATGTTGGTGGGAGGGGGTGTGCAGGGTGGAGGGGAATGATGGGGGAGAAATGGGACAACTATAATAGCATAATCAATAAAATATATTTTAAATTTTTTTAAAAAATTAAAAAATCAAAAAGAAAACCTTTTTAATTATGTAAAAAAAAAAAAAACAGCATTCTGTTTCTCAGAAAACTAAAATTGGAACTGCCTTTTGACCCAGCAATTCCACTGCTAGGATTATGTCCTAAGAAACCTGAAACCCCAATCCAAAAGAACCTATGCACCCCAATGTTCATAGCAGCACAATTTACAATAATCAAGTGCTGGAAGCAACCTAGGTGCCCATCAGTAAATGAATGGATCAAAAAACCATGGTACATTTACAGAATGGAATTCTACGCAACAGAAAGAAAGAAGGAGCTCCTATCCTTTGCAGCAGCATGGATGGAACTGGAGAGCATTATGCTAAGTGAAATAAGTCAGGCTATAAATGACAAATACCATGTGATCTCACCTTTAACAGGAACCTAATCAACAAACAAGCAAGCAAAATATAACCAAAGACACTGAAATAGAGAATAGGCTGACAGTGACCAGAGGGGTGAGGGGAGAGAATTTCAGGGGAAAAGGGGAAGAGTGTGCAGGAACAAGTATAAAGGACACATGGACAAAAACAAAGTGGGGTGGAAATGGGAGGGAGGTGGGATGGGGGGGCTGGGCGGGTGGGCTGGGATGGGAGTAAAAGGCAGAAAACTGTACTAGAACAATTAAAAATAAAAAAAATAAAAAATAGCATTCTGTTTATATTTCAACTACAACAGACAATCAGCTTTTTAAAAAGGAATTGGGCAAGAGAAATAAGCTTGTGTATTCTAACTCTTTAGAATGATTAGTTCTTTGGAGGAAAAGGGCATTTTATGTATTCTGGGCACATACACATACACACATTCACCCAAAAACATAACTCCAACCACATACCCTGGGAGAAACCCTGTCTGATGGCCCACTGCAGATTTCGTCACTACTTTCTGTTTTGGGGGAGTGTGGGGGTGGGTGGGTACCAAATTACTCTATTTGAAGGAATGGTACAAATGAAAGACATAATTGATGATTTGGTACAAGTTATAGAAGATGTGAAGGTAACTCCAACATACATGTACTGCTTTGGTGACCAGGGAAATTTACCCCCGTGTCTGTGGGAAGCCAGTCTAAGGCTTAGCTCTCTTTACTGTCTTCCAGAATATGCTTATCAAAGAAATACTCTGGCATGCCAGATTCAGGGGCCCCCAATCTGTGCAAGTTGGTTACATGGCCACTCAGTTGTTTGATTTTACCTGCTCATCTAGATAGTCTCAATAAATTAACACAAATGAGGGTCATTTTTTTTCAGTGGCCAGTGTGTGCAAGTCCAGTAGTGGTTGATTCTTACTTTTATCCAAGTGTAATGAACACTCCATTGCATTCAACCCACTCTCCCAGTCATCACAGTCTGGTGTCTTGATATCCTTAAGGAAGATTTAGCCACCTCGTTGGTTCTGCACCTTCATCAGTTTCTCAGTATATTCTCTCTCTTCATGAGGTTGGTGAAGAAAGTGTTTGGCAAAGTTCTTAAAAGCCACATTATGGTGGTCAAAGTAGTAAGACATGGACAGATAGAAGTAGGAACTGTAGAGCTCCAGATTGATCTGGCATTTGATGGTTGCCTCCAAGACCTGGTGGTAGTTCTGATGCATCTACAAGATGGACTCTGTTGGTTGTCATGATGGGTGGCTGAGGAAAGGCAGCTTCCGCATAGTAGAGCAGTGGCAGGGACGTTGGGACAGTCCGGAGGTGCTGTGAGAAGGTGGCCGAAAGGCTGAATGGCTGGGATGGGGGTTGTGGGCTGGTTCATTCAAGCACTGTTGAAACAGGTAACCATGGTGACTCTTGGTGAAGACTGTTACTACTTTCTGTTTAATCATTACTTTCAGTAGTCCCCCCAGCTCTTTGTAAATTCTCTATCACAACATATCATGATATTTTTCTGAGGATGTGTGTTGGGGAGGGGGTGTGGGGGTGGATTACTACTTCCCTCACAAGGCTTTGAGTCCATTGGAGACAAAGACTTACTTTCCCATCTTTTGAATCTTCAAAGATACCCTGTCTGGCTGCAGTTCATTTGCAACGCTGATTTCATTCTAAGACCTTAAATGTTCTAGGACCATTAGCTCCCTTAGCCTGACAGAAAGCAAGTTGGCTCCGCTGGTGCTTTCCACTCATCCTGGGAAAACATAATTCTGCTCATTCAACATGGTAGCCCCAAATCATAACCACTTTGGGAAGAGACTCAAAGAAGCTTTTGTCATTTAAGATTTTTATTTGCTTGGTACACCTCTTTTAATAGTCATTATTCTGTTTGAACACACTTTGTTACTTTTGGAACAAAAGGAGAAGGGACTATAGATTGCTAGTTTTGTCTTTAGGATACAAATTTCTAAGGACAGTGGTGTGTTCAGTGTCAAACCTGTTAGTGAAACTCTTTGGGGCAAGAAACTCTGATTCACTTATTCAAACTAATTCATGTGACAGGCAGATACACATAGCAACAAGGGCTCATAGAAACCCAAGGGATCTTGCTGGGCCTCATGGATTCTGGAGTTGGAGGTTGGTTCTGAATCAGAGGCATCTCTGGGATAAGATGACTTTACCCTCCTGGCTCCTCTCTATGCTGGCTTCTCTTTCTGCTACTTTCTGGCTTTCTCACTCTTTATTCTTTTTCTGTATCCCATAGCATCTGCTCATATCCATGTGTTATGGATGTTCCCCCCAAAAAAACATATTAGAGTCCTAAGCCCCAGTACCTCAGAATGTGGCTCTCCTTAGAGATAGGGTCTTCACAAAGGTAATGAAGCTCAAATGAGGCCATTAAGGTAGGCCTTCACCCAATGCAACTGGTATCCTTATAAAAAGGGGAAATATAGACACAAAGACATACACACATATTCCATGTAAACATAAAGGCAGAGATCAGGGTGATGCTTCCATACACCAAGGATACCAAGATTGCCACCTAACCACCAGAAGCTAGGGGAAAGCCATGGACCAGATTCTTCTTCACAGCTCTCATAAGGAGCCAACACTGCTGAGAACTTTGTTCTGGATGTCCAGTCTCTAGAACTGTGAGACAATAAATGTTTTTGGCTTTAAGCCACACAGTTTGTAGTACTTTTTCCTGGCAGCCCTAGCAAAGTAATATGAGTTTGCTTCCTGGTAATTTGAGTTTATTCATAACGATGATTTGCTCTTGGCCTCTCATGGAACTCTTTTTATGAGGCCAGCATCATCCTAATCCCAAAATAAGATAAAGACAAAAAAAAGAAAGAAAACTTCAGGCCAATATTGCTCATGAACATAGACACTAAAATCCTCAACAAAGTACTGGCAAACCACATCCAGCAATACATTAAAAAAATCATACAACAAGATCAAGTGGGATTCATCCCAGGGATGCAAGGATGGTACAATATATGTAAATCAATAAATGTAATATATCACATAACCACAATGAAAGACAAAAATCACATTACATATTAATACACACTAAATAAGCATTTGATAAAGTACAGCACCCATTTATGATAAAAATACTCATCAAAGTGGGAATAGAGGAACCACACCTCAACATAAAAAGGGCAAATATGAGAAACCTACAGCCAACATCATACTCAAAGGGCAAAAACTAAGAGCCTTCCCCTTAAGATTAGGAGCAAGACAAGAATGTCCACTTTTACCACTTCTATTCAACATAGTATAGGAGACCATTCTGCATGACATGGGCCCAGCTCCCACTCAGGCCAGTGGAAAGTGAGGTCCAATGCACAGGACCCACGCCCACACATAGGTTCTCCTGTGGGGAATCAGGCCTACATTGTACCTAGACTTCTATGAAACTTGCTTTTGCTGAAACTCCCTCACCCTGAATTGAGACAGCAAGTGCTTACTGTAACTTCCTCATGTCTGTGCTAAACCTCCCCAATATGGAGTGTAATTGGTCCAACCACTTTTCTCCCTGATCTGTAACATCCTTCTCTTTGAAGTAATTAGCAACATTCTTTCCTTTGTTATCTGTAAAGGTTGCTACCTAAAGTGAACCTGTGCATAGTAAATGAGGATGGTCCTCAACATAATGTGCCCAGAAAAGCAATAAAAGCCTATCAAGGAAAGGGTTGGCATGCTCTCCTCTTGAGAGAGTGGTCATGCTGTCCCTTTTCCTCCACAGGACTCGGTAGTTCATGTGAATTTGTCTTGTCTTATCCATAATGCCACAGACCCCATGAGTCAGAGCCTGCATCAGCATAATATTAGAAGTTCTAGTCACATCAATCAGACAAGAAAAAGAAATAAAAAACATCCAAATTAGAAAGGAGGAAATAAAACTGTCATTGTTTGCAGATGACATGATAGTGTTCATAGAAAACCCTATCAGCTCCACCAAAAAACTACTCAACCTAATAAGTGAATCCAGCAAAAGGGTGGGATACAAAGTCAGTATTCAGAAATCAAACACATTTTTGTACACCAGCAATGAAATATCAGAAGCAGAAACTAGGAAAAAAATCTCACTTATTTTAGCAACAAGAAAAATAAAGTACCCAAGAATAGACTTAACTAAGGAGGTGAAAGACCTGTACTTGGAAAACTATAGAACACTGAAGAAATAAATTAAAGAAGAGCCCTGGATGGTATGGCTCAGTGAATTGTGTGCAGGCCAGCAAACCAAAGGGTCACCAGTTCAATTTCCAGTCAGGGCACATGCCTAGGTTGTGGGCCAAGTCTCCAGTTGGGGGTACACAAGTGACAACCACACATTGATGTTTCTCTCCCTTTCTTTCTCCCTCCCTTCCCCTCTGTCTAAAAATAAAATAAATAAAATCTTTTTTAAAATTAAGGAAGATACAAACAAATGGAAGCATATACCATGTTCATGGGTTGAAAGAATTAACATCATTAAAATGTCCATACTACCCAAAGCAATTTACAGATTCAATGCAACCCCTATCAAAATACCAGTAACATTTCACAGATATAGAACAAATATTTCAAAAATTTATATGGAACAAAAAATGACCCCGAATAGCCTCAGCAATTTTGAGAAAGAAGAACAAAGTAAGAAGGATCACAATACTTCATACCAAACTATATTTATTACAAGCCCACTGTAATCAAAACAATCTGTTATTAAAATAAGAACAGACACATAGACCAATGGCACAGATCAGAGAGCCCAGAAATAAACCCATGTCTTTGTGATCAATTAATAATCAAGAAAGGGGGCAAGAACATAAAATGGAATAAAAATACCCTCTTCAATAAGAGGTGTTGAGAGGTCTGGACAAATGCATGTGAAAAAATGAATAGACCACCAAATTACACCATACTCCAAAATAAAATCAATATGGATAAAAGTTAAATAGAAATTGTGACATCATAAAAGTCCTAGGGGAGACTAAAAGCAGGAAAATTTCAGATATCCCACACAGCAATATTTTCACCAATACATCCCCTAGAGCAAGGGGTATAAAGAAAAGAATAAATAGATGTGACTACATCAAATTAAAAAGCTTCTGCATGGCTAAAGAAAACATCAACAAAATGAAAAGGGAACCAAACATTTGCAAAAACATAATAGCCAATGATAGCTCAGACAAGGGTTTGCTCTAAAATATACAAAGAGCTCACAGGTCTCAACACCAGGAAGAAAAACAATCCAACTGAAAAATGGGACTAGGACCTTAACAGACACTTCTCCAAGGAGGACATGCGAAGAGCCCATAGACACATGAAAAACTGCCATCAGAGAGATGTAAATTAAAACCACAATGAGATACCACTTCACACCCATCAGAATGGCCATCATTAACAAACGAACAAATCACAAGAGCTGGCAAAGTTGTGGGAAAAAGGGAACCCTAGTTCACTGTTGGTAGGAACGCAGATTGATGCAACCACTGTGGAAAACAATATGGAATTTCTTCAGAAAACTAAAGATGGAATTGCCTTTGATCCTGAGATCCCACTGCTGGAATTATACCCTAAGATTCCTGAATCACCAATTCAAAAGAAGCTATGCATCCCAATGTTCATAGAAGCAGCACAATTCACAATAGCCAATAGGTGGAAACAGCCTAAGTTCAGCCAGTAAATGAGTGGATCAAAAACTGTGGTATATTTACACAATGGAATACTACTCAGCAGAAAGAAAGAAGCTACACCTTCTTTCTTTCACCACACTATGGATAGAACTAGAGAACATTATGCTAAGTGAAATAAGTCAGGTGATGAAACACAAATATCATATGATCTCACCTACAAGTAGAACCTAATCAACAAAACAAACAAGCAAGCAAAATAAAACCAAAGACACATAGTTAAAGGAAAAACTGACAGTGACCAGAGGGGAGGTTGGAAGGGGAATAATATGGGAAAGAAGGGAAAGGGGCAAGTCAAGGAACATGAACAGAGGATTCATCAGCACGGACAATGGGGTAGGGATTGACTTTGGCAGTGGGGTTGGGGGTGGTGATGGCAGGGGAGAACAACTGGGGAAAAGGTGGAAAACTGTAACTGAACACCAATAAAAAAAAATAAAAAAGAAAAGACACATTTTTTTATTTTCACCCATTTCTTGATTGACTTGGATATTTTGAGTACATCAGCATGGTATAACATTGATTGTTGTCAGTTAATGTCTCGATTTGATCGCTATCAATTTTAACTGCTCTTCCCAATGATGGAGCATTGTCTAGTGAGAAATGTCCAGCACAAAACTTCACAAACCTCTTTGGACCTGTTTGATTGGTCACAGCACCTACTCCATATACTTCACACATTTTTTTTTTTTTTGCATTCCAGTTGTGTTTTTACCTTTCTTGAAACAATAAAACATAGTGTACTGAAGAAAATAAAATCTGAGCTTTAACTTGCAAATGTCTTATAGATGGATTTGTGGCACAGAGGCAGGGTTGTAGTACCCCACATAATCTGTAGCTGTTCACTGGGTTTGGGAGACCCTTCTGCGTGGCATGGGCCCAGCTCCCACTTGGAGATGCACAGGACCCATGCCCACAGATAGGTTCTCTCATGGGAAATCAAGTTTGCAATATACCTAAACTGCTTTGAGTCTTGCTTTTGCAAAAACTCCCTCACTGGGATTGGGATTGGAATTGGGATAGCAAGTGCTTATCTTAACTTCCTAAAATCCATGCTAACCCTTGCAAGGACCAGTGTAACTGGTTCAACCACTTTTTTCATTTGCTAATATCCTTCTTCTGTGAATTCTGTGATGTGATTAGCGGCATTGGCTCCTTCATTGTCTGTAAAAGGTAACCACCTAGAGCTAACCTGTGCATAGTAAATGAGGACCATCATGTAATGTGACCAGAAATAAAATAAAGGCCTGTCATGGTGGAGGCCATGGCTTTTGCTCCCCTTGAGAGAAAATCCATGCTATCCTTTTTTCTCCACTGGACTTGGTAGTCTGTGTGAATGTTTTATTTCATCCATACTGACTTGGACACTGCTTGCCGGTGTCTGCATCACTGGGTATGCTAGCCCTTGAGGTTTCCTGGGTGGTGCAAGCCAAGTTTGGCCACCACTTGTGTTTTGTACAGAACCACCCTGCCTGAGTTATAAAGCAATCTGAGATACACTGGGCTTGATTTCCAGACAAAGCCAAGCTGTAAATCTAGGCTGCTAGTTCCTGGCTTGGGGCTCACTGAGGCCAGCTGCTGTTTATTTGAGAGTATGTAGGAAATTGTGAAACATGAACCAATACCATATGGACAAGCAGGTTAGGTGGGCCCATAAATTGGGTAGGGTGAAGTCTCTAGGGATCTCCAAGGTGGGTCAAAGAGTGTTAGCCAAGTTGATGGAATCTTAGGCACGGCACCAGTCTGCCTGCTCTGTGGGGGGAAGGGCCAGAAAAGGGACAATGACCTCTGCTTGCCTTCATGCTAGACACCTCAGCCTCCCCCTACACACCACTGGTGCCTCTCAAGCCTCCACCCATCACTGGATCCCAGAGGGAGTTAATCTGAGTAGGTGAGTCTTGTGTGGATTCATTAAGAGGAACTGTTTGGGGCTCTAGAAGTTTCTTCCACAGACTCAATCCCTGCTGACTTTTGCAGCCAGAGTTGTGGGAACTTATCTTCTTGGCACTGGAACCCTGGGCTAGAGCACCTGGTGTGGGGCTGGGATTCCTTGCTCCTGAGATATCTCTCCCAAATTTTTATCCACCACTCATGGATGTGTGACCAGGCCATTCTGCATCTTTGCTCCTCCTACCAGTCTGGATGGATGTGGTTTCTTTAATTCTGTAGTTGTCAGACTTCTATTCAACTCAACTTTTGTCAGTTCTGAGCGATAGTTGTTCTATATTTTTGTTGTAATTTTTTTGTTGTTTTATGAAGAGAGGAGCCATGTCTGCTTATCTTGACAGGAAGTCTCCTGTTATTTAACATTATATTAGTTTCAGGCATATAACATAATGATTTAATATTTGTATATATTACAAAATGATCATCACAATAAGTCTAGTTAACATTCATTACCACATGTAGTTACAATTCTTTTCTTGTGATAAGAACTTTTAAGATCTACTCTCAGCAACTTTCAAATATACAATTCAGTATTTCTGTCATCACCATGCTGTACACCATATCCCCACTTCCTGTAAACCACAATTCATGTTATACAGGACTTTAAAATTTTTTAAATAAACCTTATGGAATTTTCCTCATCATACTCTGGATTAATAGTAGAAAAAACTAACATCAAGGAGAAAATATTTTAAATACTTATAGCTATGTAATAAGATTTACATGAAAAATTTCTTGAAGGCTACCATGGAACTCAACACTGGTGTCTCTAGGGGATGAGACTAGTCAAGAGGAAAAGAGACTTTTACCTTTCGCTTTATACCTTTTTGTGTAGTTTTTTAGAAAAAAAACTTTCAGCATGCGTCTTTTATAATAATTAGTAATAGTTAAAATAGTAAAGTACTAGAAGAAATGTTAAAAGAGTAAAGAAAAATCTACTGAAAAATCAGTATGCCATAGGTGTTGTAGAAGCACAGTCCTTGGTGAGGATAGCTGTACTGTGACAGAAAAGAATCATTAGCAGGGTTGGCAGAAGCCCAATTCAAAGCAGCTTCTCTGCAGATGTAAATGAACAGCAAGAGAATTTTCTCAGCACCTCACCCAGAGCCAGGAGAACACCAGGACTGACATTTTGATTGTTGGCCTTTCCCCAGAAGGGCATAGATAATTATAAGAGGGAATATGAATAATGCATTTTTTCTTTCTTTTTTAATCATTACTATTGGCTCTCCTTACTTTTCATCCTTTTTGCACATGGCAATGTATGTGTGTGTGTAGGACACTGTGGTGCCAACAGAAGAGCTTGTAGGCAGGTTTGCCCTGTGTTTTATTGAGCTGTAATAACATAGAGATTCACAGTAATGACTGTTGGAACACTGATTTGTTTGCTATTAAAGTGCATCTGAAGAAAAGGATAGCAAGAGGCTCACTTTTGTGATGCATTCTGCATGCTGTGTGCTGCAGACCACTCTAGTTCTGCCTCAGCTGTGTTGGTTTAGGCTGACACAGTCCCAGACACCGAGGTTGTTTTAGGTCTCCCAGGATCCTGGGAAAGCAAAGCCTCTGGTTGTTTGGAATGCCAGGTGCTCAATTCCTTATGACTATGGTCCCAAGGCCCTGCTTGCATATTAGAAGGGTGAAAGCAGAGGGCGTCTGGGATCATGGGATCCTGAGGTGGGAGTCCAGAAACTCAAAAAGTGCCTCTCTATGCACTAATGAAGCACCAAGCACTGTGGTTTGTTTCCTCTAGTAATGTAGCAGTTTACTGTGACAAGTTGCTATGGATTTTTTAAAATTAAGTTTTACTATCAAAAATTTCAAACATAAATGCAAATAGAATTCAGGGGGTATCAGTGACTGAATTGTGTGGCTTTAGGGTGGGGGTTATTATCCCCACTTTTTCCCATGAATCTGACTGGAGCCTCCCCTTGGAAAACCACTGTACCTGACCACATAGGCTCCCAGTGGCCCCACATTCTTGATTTCTGCCAAGAGATCTAGGCACAATTGGAGATAAACTGAGTTATGTGTCTCTGGAGTGGGGGCCACAACCCCCAACTTTCCCCAAGGCTGACTGACACCTCCCCTCTCCTGACTCCGAGTAGCCCTGCCCTCCTGAAATCAGGCTCCAGGCAAAATTTGGGACACACTGAGTTGTGTGACTCTAGGATAGGAGAAAATTTCCCCTTACATTTTCTCCTTTCATACAGCTAAATCTTGGTCTGTTAGGGCCTGATAAACTCAGCTGGTCTCATTCTGATGATTCCCTGAGACTTTGCCCCACCACAAAGGTATGTGAGCACACCAGCAGGTGGCAACTGGATTTGGTATACCCTAGGATATTTGTTGAGTGGTCTGAGACCCAGCACTGGCATCAAGTTTGAACCTGTATCAATCTGGTGAGCACCGCTTGTCCCTACCTGGTGACTGACTGAGAACCAGTTTCATGCAAATAGAGCCAGAGACTGTTTCAGTGAATGAGCCTAATAGGAAGCCAGAAGGCAGAGGCAGGCGGAGGCAAATCTCAGAATTCCTTGGGACTCTTGTTGGTAAAAGCCAGCCTTGCTGTGCAGCTTGATCCTTTCCATGCACACCCAGACCTAGCAGAGGCAGCTACAAATACTGGATCACTTTGTAGTTCCAAAAAGGGTATTCAGGGCCATTCACAGCAGTGTTTTACATTTGTCAGCAACAGAGTCTCCCCCAAGAAGACCCAGAACCAACATACTCAGTGGCCAGATTCAGATAACCTCAGATCAGGATCCAATAAGCTTCACTAGCGGCATATCCAAAGGGAGATCTCTGGCAGGCTCCAACCCCAGCTGAGGCAAATTCTGCTTCATGTGGTCAGCACCTGCAATGCAGCATGTACACTGTGGTCAGGGCTGATTCTCACAGTCAGCCAGCCTGAGGGACAACCTGTACACAAATAGAACAATAGCAATGAAGACCACAACAGGAGGGCCCACATAACACACATGGTAGTCAGTCCTGCAGCAACCATCACAGGTGATCAAGAAGACTGCACCACAAGGTCTCACAGGACACCTATTACATGACACCACTCTACCGAGACTGGGGGTCACAACAGATCTACCTTATACATAGAAACAAAGAAAATGAGTCAACCAAAATGGGAAAACAAAGAAACATGCCCCAAATTAAAGAACATGAGAAATCTCTGAAAAAGCTCAATGAAATGGAGGCAAGTAATTTACTAGATACAGTGTTCCAAGGAATGGTTATAAGGATGCTCAAGGAACATAGAACTACGATGAGCTTAGTGAGAACTACAATTGAAAAAAAACATATAAACCTTAAAAAAGCAGTCATGAATGAAGAATACAGTATCTGAAATGAAGAATGACTAGAAGAAATAAGCAGTACATTGGATGAAGCAGAGAATCAAATCAAGGATTTGGAAGAAAAGGGAGCAGAACACACCCAATCAGAGCAGCGAAAAGAAAAAACATATTGAAAAATGAAGATACTTTAAGGGGTCCTTTGGGACAACATGAAGTGAGTCAATACACACACCATAGGGGTACCAGAAGGAGAAGAGAAAAAACATGGGGTTGAGAAACTACTTGAAGAAATAATGACTGAAAATGTCCTAGCCTAGTGAAGGAAAGTGACACTCAAGTCCACGAAGTGCAAAGAGTCTCAAAAAAGATGAATCCAAATAGGCCCACACCAAAACACCTCATAATTAAAATGGCAAAAGATGAGGACAAAGAATCTAAAAAGCAGCAAGAGAAAGACATTTAATAACAAAAGAGCTCCCACAAGATTTTCACCTGAATTTTCAACAGAAATATTTTGGGTCAACAACAGACTGAAACTAGAAACCAACCCCAAGGGGAAAAACCCAAAACACTCAAAATCATGGAGATTGAATAGCATGCTATTAAACAATGAATGGGTAAAGAATGAAATTAGGGAAGAAATCAAAAAGTCTGGAAACCAATGCAAATGAACTCACAACAACCCAAAACTTATGGGACACAGCAAAGGCAGTCCTTAGAGGAAAGTTCATAGCAATACAGGCCTACCTAAAAAAGATAGAAAGATTTCAAACAAACAACCTAACCCTACGCCTACAAGAACTTGAGGAACAACAACAAAGGCAGCCCAGAGCAAGTAGAAGGAAGGAAATAACCAAGACCACAGCAGAATTATATGACATAGAGACTAAAAGCACAATTCTAAGGATCAATGAATCCAGGAGCTGGTTCTTTGAAAAGATAAACAAAATCAACAAGCCTTTATGCAGGCTCATCAAGAAAAAAAGAGAGAGGACCCAAATAAACACAATCAGAAATGAGAGAGGAGAGATTACAACTGACATCACAGAAACATAAAAATTTGTAAGAAATTACTATGAGGAATTGTATGCCAAGAAATTTGAAAGCCTAGGAGAAATGGACAAATTTCTAGAAAAATATATAATCTTCCAAAACTCAATGAAGAAGCAGAAAGCCTGAATAGACCAATGACAGCAGATTAAATTGAAGTACTAGGCCCTGGCTGGTGCAGCTCAGTGGATTGAGCGCAGGCCTGTGAACCAAAGGATCACGGTTCAATCCCCAGTCAGGGCACATGCCTGGGTTGCAGGCCAGTTCCCGGCAGGGGACGCATGAGAGGCAACCATGCATTGATATTTCTCTCCCTCTCTCCTTCCCTTCCCCTCTAAAGATAAATAAATAAAATATTTTGAAAAATAAAATAAATTGAAGCACTAATCAAAAAACTCCTAACACACAAAAGCCCTGGACCAGATGGTTTCACAGGAGAATTCTAAAAAGCATTTAAGGAAGAGCTAACCCCTATCCTTCACAGACTATTCCAAAAAGTCCAAGAAGATGGAAGACTCCCAAACTCTCTTTATGAAGCCAGCATCATCCTAATCCCAAAGCCAGATAAAGACACAACAAAGAAAGAAAACTTCAGGCTAATATCGCTGATGAACATAGACGCTAAAATCCTCAACAAAATATTGGCAAGCCGCATCCAACAATATGTTAAAAGGATCACAGACCATGACCACGTGGGATTCATCCCACGTGTGCAAGGATGGTACCATACTTGCAAATCAATAAATGTAATACATCGCATAAACAAAAGCAAAGACAAAAATCACATAATCATATCAATAGATGTGGGAAAAGCAGTGGATAAGGCACAGCACGCATTTATGATAAAAACACTTACCAAAGTAGGTATGGAGGGAGGATTCCTCAACATAATAAAGGCCATGTATGAGAAACCTACAGCCAACATCATAATGGGCAAAAACTAAAATCTTTCCCACTAGGATCAGGAAAAAGACAAGGTTGTCCACTTTCACCACTCCTATCCAACATAGTATTGGAAGTTTTAGCCACAACAATCAGATAAGAAAAGGAAATAAAAGGCATCCAAATTGGAAAGGAGGAAACAAAGCTGTCATTGTTTGCAGATGACATGATAGTGTATACAGAAAATCCTATAGACTCTGCCAAAAAACTGCTCAACCTAATAAATGAATTGGGCAAAACAGCAGAATACAAAGTCAATATCCAGAAATCAAAGGCATTTTTTACACCAACAATGAAACAGCAGAAGCAGAAATCAAGAAAAAAATCCCATCTGATATAGTAAAAAGAAAAATAAAATACATAGGAATAAGAGACTCCCAGCCTCACAGGAGAGTTCATTGGAAAGACCCACAGGGTCCTAGAATGTAAACAAGCCCACACACATGAGAATCAGCACCAGAAGGGCCCAGTTTACTTTGGGGAAGTGAGGGAAGTGAACAAAATCTGGCAGAGAGTGGAGCAAGCACCACTGTTCCCTCTTGGACCACTCTGACACATAATGCATCACAACCCAGTGATGTGGGTTGCCCCACCCAGGTTAACACCTAAGGCTACACCCTTCACTACTTATCAGGTCATTCAAGACAAAAAATGGCCCAAACAAAAGAACAGATGAAAGCTCCAAAAATAATACAACTAAGTGACTAATAGCCAACCTATCAGATGCACAGTTCAAAGCACTGGTGATCAGGATGCTCACAACACTGGTTGAATTTGATTGCAAATTAGATGAGCAAATGAAAGCTACATTAAGTGAAATTAAGGAAAATGCACAGGGAACCAATAGTGATGGAAAGGAAAATGAGACGCAGATCAATAGAGTGGACCAGAAGGAAGAAAGAAACAACCAAACAGAAAAGAAGGGAGAAACAAGAATTCAAAAAAATGAAGAGACTTAGAAACATCCAGGACATCATTAAATGTTCCAACATCCAAATTATAGGAGCACTAGAAGGGGAAGAGGAAGAGCAACAAGTGGAAAACTTATCTGAACAAATAACAAAGGAGAACTTCCCCAATCTGGCAAAGGAAATAGACTTCCAGGAAGTCCAGGAAGTTCAGAGAGACCCAAAGAAGTCGGACCCAAGGAGGAACACATCAAGGCATATCATAATTACATTAGCCATGATGAAAATGAAGGAGAGGATCCAAGAAGCAGCAAGAGATAAGGAGACAGTTACCTACAAAAGAGTTCCCAACAGACTGTCAGATGATTTCTCAAAAGAGACCTTGCAGGCAAGAAGGGGCTGGCAAGAAGTATTCCAAGTCATGAAAGACAAGGACCTGCATCCAAGATTGTTCTATCCAGAAAAGCTTTCACTTAGAATGGAAGGGCAGATAAAGTGCTTCTCACATAAAGACAAGTTAAAGGAGTTCATCATCACTAAGCCCTTATTATATGAAATGTTAATGGGACTTATCTAGGAAAAAGAAGATGAAAAATATGTACAGTAAAATGACAGCAAACTCACAATTATTACCAACCACACCTAAAACAAAAAGAAAAACAAACTAAGCAAACATCTAGAGCAGGAACAGAACCACAGAAATGGAGATCACATGGAGGGTTATCAAGAGCAGAGTGGGAGGAGGAGAGAAGGGGCAAAGGTACAGAGAATAAATAGCATACATGGTAGGTAAAAAATAGACAGGGGGAGGGTAAGAATAGTATGAGAAATGTAGAAGCTAAAGAACTTACAATTATTACCCATGGACATGAACTAAAGGGGGGGAATGTGAGTGGGAGAGGGTGTACATGGTGGAGGGGAGTGAAGGAGGAAAATGAGACAACTATAATAGCATAATCAGTAAACTGTATTTTTTTAAAAGAAAAATATATCTAGGAATAAACCTAACCAAGGAGGTAAAATACCTCTATTCAGAAAACTACACAACACTGAAGAAAGAAATCAAGGAAGACACTGACAAATGAAAACATATACCGTGTTCATGATTGGAAGAATTAACATCCTCAAAATGTCCATACTACCCAAAGCAATTTACAGATTCAATGCAATAGCTATTAAAGTACCAATGGTATATTTCACAGACATAGAACAAATATTTCAAAAATTTATTTGGAACCATCAAATAGCTGCTGCAATTTTGAGAAAAAAGAGCAAAGTAGGAGGGATCACAATACCTGATACCAAACTGTATTACAAGTCCACTGTAATTAAAACAGCCTGGTACTGGCATAAAAGCAGGCATATAGACCAATGGAACAGAACAGAGAGCCCAGAAATAAATCCAAGTCTCTATGGTCAATTAATATTCAACAAAGGGGCAGCAACATAAAATGGAGTAAAAATAGCCTCTTCAACAAGTGGTGTTGGGAGAACTGGACAGCTATGTGCAAAAAAAAAAAAAAAAAAAAAAATGAAACTCAAGCACAAACTTACACCACACACAAAAATAAATTCAAGGTGGATAAAGGATTAAAATATAAACTGTGACACCACTAAAGTCCTAAAAGGAGAATATAGGCAAGAAAATCTTGGATATTACACGCAGCAACATTTTCACTGATATATCCCCTAGAGCAAGAGCCATAAAGGAAAGAATAAACAAATGGGATCTCATCAAAATAAAAAGCTTCTGCATGGCTAAAGGAAACAGTATTAAAATAAAAAAAGAACCAACTGTATGGGAAAGATATTTTCCAATGATACCTCAGACAAGGGTTTACTATCCAAAATATATAAAGAACTCACATGACTCCATCTAAGAATACAAGCAACCCAATTAAAAAATGGGCAAAACACTTGAACAGACACTTCTCCACAGAGGACATACAGAGGATCCAGAGACACATGAAAAGATGCTCAGTATCACTAGCTTTCAGAGAGATGCAAATTAAAACCACAATGAGATACCATTTCACACCGGTCAGAGTGGCCATCATAAACAAAGCAACAAACAAGTGTTGGTGAGGTTATGGAGAAAAGGGGACCCTAGTGCACTGTTGGTGGGATTGCAGACTGGTACAACTGCTATGGAAAACAGTATGGAATTTCCTCAGAAAACAAAAATGAAACTGCCTTTTGACTCAGCAATTCCACTGCTAGGATTGTATACTAAAACCCTGAAACACTAATCCAAAAGATCCTATGCATCCCAATGTTCATAGCAGCATAATTTACAATAGCCAAGTGCTGGAAGCAACCTAGATGCCCATCAGTAAATGAGTGGATCAAAAAACTATGGCACATTTACACAATGGAATTCTATGCCGCAGAAAGAAAGAAGGATCTCCTACCCTTTGCAACAGCATGGATGGAACTGGAGAGCATTATGCTAAGTGAAATAAGTCAGGCTGTAAATGACAAATACTATATGATCTCACCATTAACAGGAACCTAATCAACAAAATGAACAAGCAAGCAAAGTATAGCCAAAGACATTGAATTTGAGAACAGGCTGACAGATATCAAAAGGGAGAGGGGAGGGGATAATTGGGAAAAACGGTGAAGCATTTACAGGAACAATTATAAAAGACATATGGACAATAACAAGAAGGTTGTGGAGATGGGGGAGGGAGGTGAGAGGGCTGCGGTGAGGAAAAGCAGAAGCAGAAAACTGTAATTGACTTGAGATTTCTGGCCAAGTTGGAGGCATAGGTGGACACACTGTGCCTCCTCGCACAATGAAAATTAAATACAACAAAGATTTAGAAACAAGAAAACATCCAGAACTGATGGAAAATTGAACAGTACGGAAGTCCAACAACCATTCATCCAGACCGGTAAGAGGCATGGAGTTGTGGCAGGAAAAAGTGGAGGTTGGCGGACCCGGGTGCACAGGCAGCAGTGGCTAGCAGACCCCAGGTTCACAGGAAGCAGCTAGTGGACCCCAGGCATGGGGTGGCAATGGTGTAGGCTCAGTGAGGCCGCACAAGGCAGCTAGCTGACCAGGTGGTCCCACATTCGCGTGCAGACAATCCAGTCGAAGGGGAAGCCTTGGAAGGAACTGAAATCTGAGAGAGAGGAGTGGAGCAAGTGCCATTGTTCCCTCTCAGGCCATGCCCCCACATACAGCATTCCTACTTAAGAACTAGGCTGCCCCACCCTGGGGAATACCTAAGGCTCTACCCCTCACTACGTAACAGCTGCGACCAGACCGGAAAAAAAAAATGGCTCTAACCAGAGAACAAATCAAAGCCCCAGAGCCAATTCATCTAAGCGACTGAGATAGCCAACCTATCAGATGCACAGTTCAAAGCCCTGGTGATCAGGATGCTCACAGAACTGGTTGATTTTTCTCACAAATTAGATGAACAAATGAAGACTACAATAAGTGAAATGAAGGAAAAGGCACAGGGAACCAATAGTGATGGGAGGAAAACTGGGACTCAAATCAATGGAGTGGACCACAAGGAAGAAAGAAACAACCAAACAGAAAACAATGAAGAAACAAGAATTCAAAACAATGAGGAGAGGCTTAGGAACCTCCAGGACATCTTTAAACGTCCCAACATCTGAATTATAGGGGTACCAGAAGGGGAAGAGGAAGAGCAACTAGTGAAAAACTTATTTGAACAAATAATAAAGGAGAACTTCTGCAATCTGGCAAAGAAAATAGACAACCAGGAAGACCACGAAGCTCAGAGAGTCCCAAAGAAGTTGCACGCAAGGAGGAACACACCAAGACGCATCATAATTACATTAGCCAATATTAAAATGAAGGAGAGAATTCTAGAAGCAGCAAGGGATAAGGGGACAGTCACCAACAAAGGAGTTCCCATCAGACTGTCAGCTGATTTCTCAAAAGAGGACTTGCAGGCAAGAAGGTGCTGGAAAGAAGTATTCCAAGTCATGAAAGGCAAGGACCTGCATCCAAGATTGCTCTATCTAGCATAAGCTATCACTTAGAATGGAAGGGCAGATAAAGTGCTTCTCAGATAAGGTCAAGTTAAAGGAGTTCATCATCACCAAGCCCTTATTCTATGAAATGTTAAAGGGACTTATCTAAGAAAAAGAAGATAAAAAAATAGGACAGTGAAAAGACAGCAAACTCACAGATATTAATAACCACACCTAAAACAAAAGCAAACTAAGCAAACAAATAGAACAGGAACAGAAACACTGAAATGGAGATCACATGGAGGGTTATCAAGAGGGGAGTGGGAGGAGGAGAGAGGGAGAAAAGGTACAGAGAATAAGTAGCATAGATGGTAGGTAGAAAATAGATGGGGGAGGGCAAGAATAGTGTGGGAAATGTAGAAGCTAAAGAACTTATGACCCATGGACATGAACTAAAGGGGAGGAATATGGGTGGGAATGGGTATGCAGGGTGGAGAGGAATGATGGGGGAGAAATGGGACAACTGTAATATCATAATCAATAAAATATATTAAAAAACTGTACTTGGTCAACAATAAAAGAAAATTTTAAAAATGAAATAAAATCTGGTCTTAGTTTTGGTTAAGTTCACCCATATCTCCAGACTGCAACTCTAGGCTCTTACCTACACAGCAATTCAAAACCTCCTTTTGAATAATAGCAATGCTTTACACATGAATTTTGCTGCTTACCAATTACCTTTTATCTGGTCTTTAGAACATCAGATACTTCTTGAGCTGAAATATGAATTTTAGTTCCAGATGGCTAGACCTTTTTTTAAAAGGTTTTATTTCTTTTTTTACAGAGGGGAAAAGAGAGAGAAAGAGAGGGAGAGAAACATCAATGTGTGGTTACTTCTCACATACCCCCTACTGGGGACCTGGCCCACAACTGAGGCATGTGCCCTAAACTGGGAATTGAACCAGTGTCCCTTTGATTCACAGGCTGGCACTCAACCACTGAGCCACACCAGCCAGTGCAGATGGCTAGGTCTTGACCATACATTATGATTAAAAACTTTTGGAGCTGATAACCTTACATGTTTATTCTACAACTTGATATAAACTTCATGCTCTAGAGCCTAGAAATAATTTTAAGTGTGAAGAATAATGCCCTGTTGTTCATTTGTATAAAATGTGAATTCCTGGAAGGAACTATATCTGTTTCCATTCTCTATAATTCTACAGATAATTTTGGCCCTTACCAAATAGTAACTAATGTTTTCAGTGCCTTCCTTCTATCTTAGGTCTCTGTTTGATTAGAACAGATTTGGTTTAAAAGCCCCCAAATAATCTTTAGGCCCATAATAGTTGCTCTCATTTTGAATCTGAGGCCTCTGCCTCCTGTGCCCAATTTGCTCAGTTTTGCATGGAGTCTATTACTGGCACAGATCTAACTACAGATAGTACAACCCAGAGTAGCAGACCTGTGTTTGTCAATTTATGTTTTTCATGGTGAGTTCTTTTAGGATAAGATCAGGCCAATCTCAGGGTCACAGAACCTTCCAGGGATAGAACTTAAATTCCCTGGAATCCTAATATTGACATACCACTTTTTACTGTGTTCTTTTCCTTACTTTGATCTGAATGTCCTTCCCACAGTGGCACACATCAAGACTTGATGGCACAGGGAAAGGTTATAAGCCCTTAGAGTTGTCTTTATGGAAGAATCCAGTAGTTGCTAATGTTATTGATACATGGCCTATTTTCTGAAGGAAAGCCCAGTGTTTATGTGTCTGTAGGCCTCCTTTTTTACATAAAAGTCAAGGGTAATATTCCTATGAAGAACCAGATACCCATGGCATCTTCCTAAGTTAATTCATTGTATGAACTTGTCATTAGTTCAAGGTTAGCAAACACTGAACACAAAATATCATCCTGGGCTCTTGAAGGTTCTAAGAGAAGATGACAATCCCAGATCCTAAAGTTTTATATGAGCTAATAGGGACTGGAGACCCATAACCAGAAGATAGTTGATGATTATAGAAAAACAAATTTGGTAACAAGGGAGGGTAAAAATTAATCTTCACTAGGAGGTTTGGAAATATTTCTTGAAAGAGGGAGGGTTTGAGGGGGAATTTTTAAAAGGAGGAGAACCTCTACAGGCAGACATAAAAGATAAAAAATGTGTTATTCCCTCACAAGTCCCTGCATGTTACAGATTTCCAGACTGCCAGATTTCCATGTTGCTCTTATATAGAGAATTGCTTCTGATTAAAGGTTCTGGACCTAATGTCAGAGTCCATGTTTTGAGAATGACTCCAATTGGGGAGTTTGCTAGTGGAAGTCATGTCTAGTTTTAGGATAAAATCCACAATCTAATTTTAGGAAGTCCTTTTTCTTGTGGATAGGTGGATTGTGAGACCAAGAGAGGATCAAATTCAGCCCTGTCTCTTTGTCCCTACTGGCCGTTCTAATGGATCTATTTTATGTGGAAAATTCCCAGGCCAAGGCAAGGAAGTGGTGTGGATTTCCTGCTACCACTTTGCTAAAAATAAAAAAATCAATTGGTGAAAATAAAGAGTTACAAAGTGGACTGTGAGTACTTCTTTTTTAAAAACATCTGTTTATAGATGAACCTAGAGGGCATTATGCTAAGTGAAGTAAGTCAGATAGAGAAAGACAAATACCATATAACTTCACTAACGTGTAATCTAAAAACAAAAATAAATGAACAAACTCATAGATACAGAGAACATTTTGACAGTTGTCAGATGGGAGGGGTTTGGGGAAGGCTAAGATGTGCAAATTACCAGTTATAAAAAACAGTCATGGTGATGTTTTCAAAGTACAGCATAGGGAATATAGTCAATAATAACGGTGTATGGTGTCAGATGGGTACTAGACTTATTAGGGTGATCACTTACTAAGTTATATAAATGTCTAATTACTATGTTGCATACTTGAAACTTTGCTTTTTATCTCATGATTTTTAAAATCTCCTTTAAAGAGTGCATTTTTATATATATTCTAACATAAACCACATTTAAAATTAACTAATTTAAAGAGTATCAAGAAAAGACTAAATAAACCAGCTTCAAAGCCTCTCTTCAGGAGAAATTAGGATGGATAAAAAGTTGGAAGATATTAATAAAATAGTGAGAGTGTCAAGTTTCTTCTCGTAAAAAGGGCAATTATAAACTGTAGCATAAAAAATATAAGAAAGTCATGGCTGAAATATGAAGGAAATTAAAGTAGAGCATGATTTTGAGAAATCAGAAGTGTAGGAAAGAGAATTTCTTTTGCCACATTCTCCTTATGTGACACAAAAGTCAAAATACTGGGTCTGTAGAGAAAGATATGGTGGTCCTTTACAGTGAATGACATTTATATACTCATCGTGTTCTAAATGCTGTCGACTGACTTTTAAAATCAATTTGTAGATAAAATAGATAAGGCAAATATGTCTACAGAACAAGAATGGAAATACAATCAATCTCAACAATGCACAAGCCAAGTGGACAGAAGTTGAGAGTTCGAAATGGGGGGCGGGGAGGAGAAAGCTTAGTGGACACTATCATTCTCATCTTTTATGGTAAGAAGTCCAAATACTGTGCAATACTGATGAATGAGTAAGCTGAAGTTTTAAGCCCATTACTTAAGTTATAAATTTGGGTAACTAATAGAAGAAATAAATAGAATAATATAGCTGTTGAAGGGGTTTAGAACATGTCACTCCATATTTCAAAATATGCCACTTTGACATATTGATTATTTTCAGCTGAAGGTACTTGAGAAATGGCAAGTGCAGGAAGGGCTCTCTGACCTCCCCTTTTCTACCTAAAATCAGGTCATGAAATTTCCCATGATAAAGGTTCCCTCCCTGAATCACAAAGGGAAGAACATTCTTACCACCATAAACCAGTAGTCAATGCCAAAATGGACCTGTACAAACCAACCTACTCAAATAACCCTTATCTTTTGTTAGTTTGCCCCTTACATTTCTTAATTACTGTCCCACAATTTACTTGTTCTAGCCCAAGCCCCTTGCCTTCTCATGTCCCTGTAATTTATTGTTATTTTTATAAAAATGTATATTAGCTTTGGGGCCTAACAGTTTCTTCATATCTTCATTTTCCTTTTGAATACTCCCATGTACATGTAAAACTACTAAATAAAATTTGTTTTCTTTTCTCCTGTTATTCTATCCTATATCAGTTAATTCTTAGGCCAACTACAGAACCTAAGAGGGTGGAATAAAAATTTTCTGACACTATCAAAAACCAGAAGGACTGGAGAAGGTAAGGGAAGCAGTATAAATTAAATCATAATTTTTCTGGATAGGCAATTAATAGATAATATCTAAGAAATAGCAGTGTAAGCATATTGTCAGTTACAGGAATACTGATAATCCCCAGAATTATGGGCAGAAGTGGTTTTAGTGGTAACCCCAGGAAATGGTACTAGAATTAAGCAGGGATGATACAGAGACACAATTTTAATGTCACATAAGCAACTGCTTTGGGAAAAAGAAGTGAGAAAAAAAGTTGTGTTGGCCAGCAGCAGAATTTGTTCCAAGTAACAACATGACAATCAGGTATCACAATAAATTCAGGTATCACAATAAATAGGCAAAGAAATACTTCAGGGAAATACTTCAGTGAAATACTTCAGGGGAAATACTAAGTGTAATTGACCATATTTCGTTACCTAAAATTTAAAATGTAGCTTGTAAGCCTATCTAAAACCACATGGCACCTCCTGATGTCCCGCCAGCAAGAAAGAGCCTTTCCATCCCTTTTCTTTGCTTTTAAAAAGATTTTATTTATGTATTTTTAGAAAGAGGGGAAGGGAGGAAGAGAGTGAGAGAAACATCAATGTGTGGTTGTCTCTCGCGCGCCCCCTACTGGGGACAGGGCCTGCAACCCAAGCATGTGCTGTGATTGGGAATCGAACTGGTGACAGTTTAGTTGACAAGTTGATGCTCAAACCATTGAGCAACACCAGACAGGGCTCTTTTCTTTCTGCATGGTCTCGCATTGTCCCCTGTTCCTCCTGGAAGCCTGCCTTTCTGTTTAAATCCCAGCCTGGAACCTCCTCCATAACCCCATTTCCGACTCCTTCCACAATCAGCTACACCTGCTAGCACTCTCATATTCTCTGCCTTTCTTGGCTGCCATAGCTAGTTCGGGCAGGCATGGCCCCACGATGTGGATCAAACCATCTCTAAGCTCTCATGCAGGCACTGTAACTGGGGGAGCTGCCTCTGGGTTACATCATGGGTTAAAGTCATGCATCCCTTCCTGGTTCCCCACAGGCTAGGAGGCTAGTCTGCTGTTATCGACATGCAAAATAACTCTGCTGTTTTTCCTAGTCCCAAAGCTAGGCTTGTAGGGGTCTCTGGGGCCTCTCAGCCTATACCCCATTACAAATTCCCCCTTTAAGATAAAACATTTTATATTCTTATAAAGGAGAATGGGTGAAGGTCTCATTTTCTTGTAGGTACTTCTGGCTGGACATGGCTGCCATCCTACCTACCCTTGGGTCCCAGGTGTCCCTAAAAGAGTGGAGGGAGGGGTGTGAATAGAGGATGGCCTTCCCATGAGAGGAAGGACCTTGCAGAGTCTGGGTCAGTTGGCTGTTACCAGGGAGTGGCAGGCTTGATGTCCAAAGGCTGGCATTACTGGACAGTTGGCATCCTTGTCATATTCCGGAAGTGACAGATTTGGCAAAAGAGTTAGAAGGCACAATTAAGCCATAACCACTAAATGACAAACACAGGGACCAATTCTTCAATGTCCTATATTAGGAAAAGAATGGGTTATTGGGAATGTGTGCAAGGCATGCTACACTAGTCCAAAGCCCTTTTGCCCACTATACTTATCTCTAGCTGAGGGGAATACTTTAGGATTTCCCCCCTTTCAGATTTCTGGGCCCTTTCTGTCCAAGCAAGTAGGGCAGAAAAGGGATAATCAGTTTTAAAGTGAAGCCCAAATATTGCCCCAACACCTCACCAACCCAACCACTTAGTTCAGCCAAACTGTCAGGTTTCAGGGAGCAATGATGATGATGAGCTCCTTAAGTGAGGTCTATATTGTAACCAATCACTCAGGTAATGAGGTCATAGGGTATACACCCTATGAAAACAGAAGGAAGAACATACATGTTAATTCACACAACAACCCACAAGCCAGTCTCTGTGCCTGTGAAGTTGTCTTTTGGCAAGACATCCAGTTGCAAGGCCTTTACTGAAATGACATTTAACAGTGGCAATTTGACAGGTCCTTCATGCCTGTAAATTGAACATCTTTAGCAATATTACAAACCCAGTTTCAACTTCCAAATGAAAACATACTTTCAAGACAGTTAGTTGCACTAGTCCAATGTCAAATACTGAGCATTGTAATTTTACTTGAGCCATGATTTTTCTCCTTAAGATCACCCTCATTGTCATTAAAGGGACTGCATTGAGTCCCGTTTTTAATTTTTTGCCTGTTCATTTGCATAAACACAAGAGCAGCCTGGATCATCTATGAGTCCTCCTTGCTGGAACTCACACAAGAAACCTTTAAATTGACTTTTTAGTCCACCCTTCAGGGCATGGAATCTGAGCCACACATCTGCCATCTGGCTTTTCCTGTACCAGTTGTTTCACTCAGGTCCTTGAGCCTTCCATTATGCCTTCAGGTTCCTTTTTAGCCATCCTTCAAGAAAGCAACCTTTGTTCCTTCCCTGGAAAGACTGCCACAAACCACACAACCTACCAAAATATCAGGCTTTTTCTCATGGGCTTCGTTGTCTTCACAAGTCAATCCCAGTTCCTTAGGACTTTCTGGTGACATCCGGAACCCAGACATGCCTCCTTCAGGTGTGAGATTCCAGTCAAAATCTTGGTTAACAAAACCGCCATTAATGGCTGGTCTTATTGCTAAGAAACCTTATGTCATCACTCATTCGTTCAGAATGCCAAATTCTGGAGGGGTCAGGTAGCAAGAAAAATACAAAGTATGAAGGAAAATCCTTGTCCTGATAATATTCACCAAGATTGCATTTCCATGTCTTATACTATCTCCATTCACTTTCCTAGATAGTGTGAACTTTTAACCTCCCCTGGAAACCTCGGTTTCCTTTTCAGAGCAGATACAGGGCAAAATTTAAAACACAGACAGATTTCCAGAAGAATACTGCAAAGGTAGAAGTTTTCTCTTGCACCAGTGCATCCATTGGTCTCCTAGGAGAGACATGCCCTTTCAGGCCTGGTCCCTTGGCAGGGACATCTCCTTTGCTTCAGACTGAAATACTCATCAGCCCTGAATGACCCTTCCTGGGTCCTGGGTGGCAAAGGCATTCTCCCCAACCAGTTACAAGTGATCTTTCCTAGGTCCTCAGATATAGAGGAGTTCCAATCAGAAGCAGAGCAAAATTCAATCCACATTCCCATAAAATCAGAAAATGATTAGTTGAGGTTTCCTTTCCTCCATATTTAAAACTTTCACAACCTTTATACATATTTTTACCCAACCAGTTTTAACCATAACTCACTTCTAATCCCTGTCCCTTTCTCGCACTGGGAAGGACTATACTTAAATGTAGTATTTAAACTCAGTATCTGGCAACTAAAAGTCCCTACTTTTACAAACACTTGCATAAAGTAACAGAAACATTGTCACCCTATATCAGGCTCCACTATCTTTCTATGGAAGAGGAATTTCAAACCTTCCTCAGGAGTGCAGGTCCAGCTTTCCTTTTCAGCATCAACTATAGCAGCAGGGTCTACATCCCCCTTAGGTGGTACCCCTTTTACCCATGTGTGGTGAATCCAGGGCTTAATTCCCATCAGCTTCAGGGAAGAATGCATTGTCGATATGATATCATAGGGACCAGCCCATTGTTCAGACAACTGCTGTTCAGGCCCTTGTGTCTTCCAGGTCTTCAGTAAGATTTGGTTCCCTGGCTGGAAAGGGTACAGGAGCTTATCAGATGGATAGATAGACCTGCAATGAGCAAACTTTTGCAAAATGGTTAGTGTTTGCCCTAAATGTTGTACATATTGTTTAATTCTTGCCTCATGCTCCATATCTAGAGGGGGTATACCTTAAACAGAGATTTAGAGGGGTTTCCCACAAACTATTTCAAAAGGGCTCAATTTGAGCCCACTTCTGGGTGCCACCCTAGCTTGTAACAAAACAATGGGGAGTGCCTGGTCCCACTTTAAATGTGTTTCCAGGCATATTTTTGCCAGGGCCTTCTTTATGGTGTGATTCATTTTCTCAGTCTGTCCCATGGATTGAGGTCTCCAAGATGCATATAGTTTCCATGTTTTTTGTAGTCCAACCTTCTGGGAGATCTCTGAAGTGAACAATGGTCTACTGTCACTTTGAATACTTTGGGGAAGTCCAAACCTAGGAATTATTTCTTTTTCTTTCTTTCTTTTTTTGAAATATATTTTATTGATTATGCTATTACAGTTGTCCCATCTCCCCCTTTATTCCCCTCCACCCTGCACCACCCCTCTCACCCACATTACCCCCACTTAGTACATGCCCATGGGTAATACATATTAGTGAATATATATGATAGTGAATACATATAAGTTCTTTGGCTTCCACATTTCCTATACTATTCTTAACTTCCCCCTGTCTATTTTGTACCTACCATTTATGCTTCTTATTCCCTGTACCTATTCTCCCATTCTCCCCTCTTCCCCCTCCCTGCTGATAACCCTCCATGTGATCTCTATTTCTGTTATTCTGTTCCTGTTCTAATTGTTTGCTGAGTGCATTTTTGGTTTTGTTTTTTTAGGTTCTGTTGTTGGTAGTTGTGAGTTTGTTGTCATTTTACTATTCATATTTTTTATCATCTTCTTTTTCTTAGATAAGTTCCTTTAACATTTCATATAATAAGGGTTGGGTGATGATGAACTCCTTTAACTTGACATTGTCTGGGAAGCACTTTATCTGACCTTAAATTGTAAATGATACCTTTGCTGGATAGAGTAATCTTGGATGTAGGTCCTTGACTTTCATGACCTGGAATACTTCTTGCCAGCCCCTTCTTGCCTGCAAGGTTTCTTTTGAGACATTGACTGATAGTCTCATGGGAACTCCTTTGTGAGTAACTGTTTCCTTTTCTCATGCTGCTTTTAAGATTCTCTCCTTCTCTTTAATCTTGGGTAATGTAATTATGATGTGCCTTGGTGTGTTCCTCTTTGGGTCTAACTTCTTTGGGACTCTGTAGGCTTCCTGAACTTCCTGGAAGTCTATTTCCTTTGCCAGATTGACGATGTTCTCCTTCATTATTTTTTCAAATAAGTGTTCAATTTCTTGTTCTTCCTCTTCTCCTTCTGGCACTGCTATGTTTCATATGTTGGAACATTTAAAGTTGTCCTGGAAGATCCTAATCCTCTCCTCATTTTTTTGAATTCTTGTTTATTCATTCTGTTCTAGCTGAATGTTTACTTCTTCCTTCTGGTCCAAATTGTTGATTTGAGTCCCTGTTTACTTCCCATCACCATTTGTTCCCTGTGCATTTTCCTTTATTTCACTTTTTACAGCCTTCACTATTTCCTCTATTTTGCAACCATACTCAACCATTTCTGTGAGCATCCTGATTACCAGTGTTTTGAACTCTGCATCCGTTAGTTTGGCTATCTCTGCATTGCTTAGTTGTATTTTTTTTTTCAGGAGCTTTGATCTGTTCTTTTATTTGTACATTTTTTTTTGTCTTGGCAGGCCTGTTATGTAGTAAGGGGCAGAGCCCAAGGTATTCGCCCAGGCAGGGCAAACCATGTCACTGCATTGTGGCACTATATGTAGGAGAGGGGTCCAAAAGGGAACAATGCCACTTGCTCAGCTCTCAGCTGGCTTTCAGTAACTTCCTCCTCTATCCACAAGCAAATTGGACCATTCTGGTGCTGATTTCAGGGTGGGTGGGTTTGTGTATATTCTAGAATGCTGTGGGTCTCTCCAAGGAATTCTCCTGTGAGTCTGGGAGTTTCTTCTGCTGCTGCAACACCCACAGGTTTTTTTTCAGTCAGAGGTTTTAAGGCTTTATTTCCCCATACTGGAACCCTGAGTTTTGCAGTCTGTCTTGCTCCCTAGTTGTTCTTCCCAGTTTATCCGCATGCAAATGTGGGACTTCCCACTCTACCAGCCACTGCCTGCCCTGATCCTCCAGCTGCTGCCTTGCTGCAAGTCCTCTCAGCCCTGGCTGCCTGTCTCCACCCCTCCTACTGGTTTGGATGAATGTTTCTTCTGTAACTCCTTGGTTGTCAGATTTCCATACAGTTTGATTTTCTGGCAGTTCTCATTTTTTGTTTTTTATTTTTTTGTTGTCCTTCTTTTGGTCATGTGAGGGGGCATAGTGTATCTACCTATGCCTACATCTTGGCTGTAAGTCAGAATTATTTCTTTAAGTTACAGTTTGTCACTTCAGTTGCCTTCATCCTAGTGGGGTAAGCCTCTACACATCCAGAATAAGTATTCACAAAGACCAACAAAAATTTGAAGTTTGCCTTGGTTGTAGGCATTTGTGTGAAGTTGCCTGACAGGTTTTTGAATGGACACATCCCTTTATATTGTACTCCCTTCTCCATGTGGACACACTCTATCTTAGGATTGTTCTTGGCACTTATCTGGCAGGCTTGGCTGATCCTCTGGACAGTCCTTTGCAAGTAATAGCCTTTTAAGTGTGGCCTAATGAAGCCATTAAAGCATCCTTTACATAGCGCATCCCTTCATGTAGGTGTTTGAGGATGGGATACAGCAGAGCCTCAGGGAGTAAGATCATACTATGGGTGTTGACCTTCCACACAGAATTGGGATCAGTGTTAGTGAAGCCCCATTCATGGGCCTGTTTCTCATCCCATTCTGTGTAATGAAGTTTAAAGACTGACAAGTTCAGATGGGGGACCAGAATCCCTGGTCATGGCAGCTCCCTGGCTGCCTGTCTTGCTGCTTTATCAGCCATTTGGTTTCACTGGCTTGCTTAGCAGTTGTAGTGTAAGTGGAGGTAGTCTGGCTTCCTATCCCAGGTGTCTGGGTAACCAAGGGAAACAGTGTTCCTATAACTTTGGATGGGGCTTGATAAGTAGTGTTCTCATAACCTTGAGACCGGGTCTGATAAACTGTTCCCATAACATGAAGTGGGCTGGCATGTGCAGAATTATGTTTTATAATTTCTGGCATTTTTCTGGCTTTGTTCCCCTCTAGTACTTAAACAAGTAGGGGCTTCTCACTAGTTAGAGACACACAAGGGGACAGGTGCCACAATGGGTGACATGCTGGAGAGCAAGGGTCATGATGTGTGACATACCAGGAGACACATAGTTTGCAGCATGCATGGCTCACCCACAATGAATAAAGGCATGCCAGACCACCCAACAGCTCCATGAATATTTTCCATCGGCACAAATACCATGAACCTGCCTGGTCTTGAAGGGTCACAACATAGGAGCCATCCCTCAGGTGTCCTGGGCAGTGCATTATTACAACCTGGTCAGGTACATTCACTGCCTCTAGCAATTGCAAAATCTCCTCTGCATGTTTAACATCTTTGTTCCCTGAGGTTAAAAGTCCTCTCTTCCTCCATATTGCTCCATGGGCATGGACTACCATGAAGGCATATTTGGAATCTGTATATATGTTAACCTTCTTTCCTTGGGACAGCATTAAGGTTCTTGTGAGGGCTATCAGTTCAGCCTTCTGTGCTAAGCTTCCCGGTGCAAGGGCTTAGGCTTCTATTACCTTGCCTGTGGTGACTATCATGTAGCGAGCTCACCACTGGCCATTGTCCATGAAGCTGCTCCTGTCTGTATACAGTGCCCAGTCTGGTGCCACCAGCAGATGGTCCAGCAGATCTGGCCTGCTAGAATACACTTGATCAGTAATTTCCAAGCATTTGTGCTCAAGGGCTGAATCCCCCTCCATATCTGGGAGTAGGTTGGCTGGGTTCAGAGTAGTAGTGGTCTGTAGGTTAACATTCAGGTTGTCTAGAAGAACAGCCTGATATTTCTCCATACACCCTGCTGTCAGTCAATATTCTCCTCTCTGTTCTAACAGAGTCAGAACCTGATACAGCACTAATACTGAAGTTGGCTGTCCCAAGGTAAATTTCTCAGCTTCCTGTAAGATGTCCCACATAGCTGCTATTGCTTGGAGGCATAGTGGCCATCCTATTGTCCTGTGATTGAGCTTCCTTGAGATAAAGGGTAAGGGTCAAGGTATATTTCCCAGAGTTTGGGTTAGGATCCCCAGTGCAATCCCCTGCCTTTCATGAACATACGATTTGAAAGGCTTCTATAAGTCAGGCAGTCCTAGTGCAGGAGCTGAAGCCAGCTTTTCCTTTAAAGCTTCAAATGCTACCTGAGAAGCCCCTGTCCATTCGAAGGGTTCAGAGTCCAGTCCTTTAAGGAATTGTACATTGGCTTTGCTATGAGTCCAAAGATTGGAATCCAAGTTCAACAAAACCCTGAATTCCTAAGAACCCACAAAACTGCCTCTGATTCTTCTGGGATTTTTAGCATAGTGGGCTTGCTTTCTATTTGCCATCAAGCTCCTGGTACCCTGTTTCAGTTAAAATCCCAGATACATCACTTCCTGTTTGCAAATTTGGGCCTTATGAGGTGACACTTTATATCCTTTTTTTGCCAAATGATTTAGGACTGTGATGGTGTTATACAAACAGTCCTTATAGTTGCTGCCGGCTAGTAATAGGTCATCCGCATATTGCAAAAGAACTCCCAATCTCAACTGAACATCCCTTAAGTCTTTTGCCAGCATTTCCTCGAATGTAGTCAGGGAGTTCTTAAATCCTTGTGGCAACACAATCCAGCAGTATTGGAGCATGGCTGTAGTTTCTCGGTCCTGCCACTCAAAGGCAAACAGTTGCTGAGCCTGCTCATCTATTGGTATACAGAAAAAGGCATCCTTCAATTCAGGACTGAAAACCATTTGCTATCCCCAGGCACCATAGTCAACAGGGTATAAGGGTTAGGCACGGTAGGGTGAACATCCTGAACAATATCATTTTGGGCCCCGAGATCCTGTGAAAACCAATATTCATCAGAGTGCAGCTTTGTGACTGGTAGAATGGGAGTGTTGCAGGATGACTGGCATGGCCAAATTAATCCTGATTTTAAAAACTTTTGCAACACTGGCTGGATCCCCTCTAAATCCTCCTTCCTGAGGGGATACTGCTTCTTTCGTGGGACCCCTACCCCTTCTTTTAGATTTGTCTTTATGGGTTGCATGTTAACTGCTTTACCTGGAGTTCCATCAGCCCAAACAGTTTGATCAACTGGTTTTCAGATCTCAGGTGGGAAGGGTTCACCTCTGGGGCCTTCTGGATAGGTCAGGAATGCCTGCAGCCAGAGAGCACTTTCCAGCAGGATTTCCACACATAGCTGCTGTCTCTTGTGGTGAAAAGGTTATTTGTGCACACAGTTTACAAAGCAAACCTTGGCCCAACAATGAAATGGGGCAATCTGGCATATAGAGAAAGGTATGCATAAGATTTTGATCCCCAAACTGGCATTCCAGAGGTTGCAGGAATGTTTGTTTTTGTAACTGGCCAGTCACTCTAGTAACTGTTACTTCATTTGAACTTTCCCCAGTTAATTTTGTGTTCAACACTCAGTACGTAGCTCCTGTATCTACAAGGAAATCAATTGGCTTGTTCCTCACAGTCACCTGTACCTGGGGCTCCTGTGGAGAAACAGTAATAGGTCAGGAGATGTCCCATGGAGCCCCTGGGCTTCCTCATTCATCATCAGCCTCCCTTCTCCATTTTAATATCACTCGGCCTGGATTCTTACTTCTATTTTCCCTTTTGTGACTCAGGCACTCGTTCCTCCAATGACTCCTCCATGCAATAGGCACATTGGTTAATGCCTATTGAGTCTTTCCTCCTCTCTTTAGGCACCACACCCCCCCACCCCTCCCCCACCCCCACCGCTCTTGCAACAGGCACAGTAGTTGGCACCTAATGAGTGTTCTTTCTTTGCTTTAGGGTTCTTCCTCTTCTTTTGGTCTCTCAGGACTTTCTAAAAACACTATGGCCCATTTTGCCTTCCCCACTTCCTGGGCATTGTAGACTAAATGCTATGCCCACTATCTGGGAGGGATTCATTCCCAGTACCCCATCTACACACTGGAGTTTGTTTCTGATATCTGGGGCACTCTGCCCAAAAAATTCACGTTTATCATCCTCGCATTTTCTGGTACCTCTGGGTCAGCATCAGTGTATTTCCTATAAGCCTAACAGATACTCTAAAAATTCAGAAGGATCCTCATCCAGCTACTACTGAAGAGTCTGTATCGAATTCAGGATCCTCTGCTTGGGTAATCCTTTTCTAAGCCCTTCCAATATGCATCTTCTGTAATGTTTCAAAGAGGCTAGGCTCCCACTATTATTCTGAACCCAGTTAGGGTCCACCTGAGGAATTGCCCCAGCAGGGTCAAGGGGCCCCTGGTGATCCTTTTCATGGAGACACTGGGCCTCTTGCTCAGCCCTATTTAGAACCATCTATCTCTCATCTGCTGTTAGCAAAATACCTAGGAGAGCCTGTGCATCAGCCCAGTTTGGGTGGTGAGTGGCAAAAATGGAGGTGATGAGATCTGCCATTTTCTGAGGATCATCCCTATATGATGGGTTGTAACTCCTCTAATTCAGTAAGTCCAAAGTGGAGGATGGAGTATGGGTCCAACAGTAGCCAGCAGGCTGGCCTTTTTCATTTACTCCACCTTGCTACAACTTTGGAGGCTCCTTGGTTATAGGGGGTGTCTTGACAAGTTTGGGAGGGGTGACACACATTCCTCAGCAGGTGGAGGTGGAGCAATTAGCTTTGCAGTCTCCACTTCAGGGGCTGTTCCCACAGGAGGCAGTACTGAGGAGGCCCCTACCACCTGCAGAGGGGCTGGTGCCAAGGTAGTGCCTACCACCTGCGGAGGTGACACCGTAGAGACTCCCACCACCTGCAAGGACAGCAGCACTGTAGAGAACCCTACCACCTGTGGGAATGGTGGTGCCATACAGACCCCTCCCACCTGCAAGGCTCTATCCCCTGGGTGCAGAGCATTAATGAGGTTCATCTCTCATTATCCCTCTCTTCCTATATTCTACTATCAGGGAGGGGTTTTGAGACCACTTTTTTTTTTTTTCAGCACCATCACACGATTCTCTGTCTCCAGTAAAACACTGTTGTGCAGTGCTATAAATGCATTGAGATAGCAGAGTTCCCCCTAGTTTCCCACTGTCTGCAATACTGTTTCAATTGCTTAATGATGCAGTAGCTCAGGGAACCATTCACAGGCCTTTTCTCACCATTCAAGACTGTGTTACAATATAAATCATTATCTGCTTAGACAGGAGAGTCTTAGACTTCCAATTACAGGAGTAAGTCTCCCAATCCTCTAGAATTCTACCCAGCAGGTTCCCCTCAGGAGCCAGCTCAAATTGCTCTTATTGTCCCAGCAGAACATGCAAAAATCCATAACGAGGAAAATATACTCTGGCTGGTGTGGCTTGGTAGATTGAGAGCTCGCCTGTGAACCATAGAGTCACTGGTTCTATTCCCAGTCAGGGCACATGCCTGGGTTCCAGATCAGGTTCCCCAGTGTGGGGTGCACAAGAGGCAACCACACATTGATATTTTTCTCCCTCTCTTTCTCCCTCCCTTCCCCTCTGTCTAAAAATAAATGAATAAAATCTTTTTAAAAATTTACAGATCATGTAAAAATCATGTATATCTGAAGCTATTGCCCACAACTACAATTCCATTATTCCAAAAGAGTTATCAGAAACAAATTTTCTTTTTTGTTTTTAAACTTTATTTTTTATTTTTTTATTGTTGTTCAAGTACAGTTGTCTCCATTTTTACCCTACCACCCCACCCTACCCCACGCATGCCCTCCTCCCACCCTCGAACCTACTCCCTTTAGCTTCGTCCATATGTCCTTTATACATGTTTCTTGTTGGATCTTCCCCTATTTTCCCCCATTAAACCCTCTTTTCCCTCCTCTCTGGTTATTGTCAGTTTGTTCTTTATTTTAATGTTTCTGGTTATATTTTGCTTGCTTATTTGTTTTATTGACTATGTTTCACTTATGGGTGAGATCATATGGTATTTGTTTTTCACCTAGTGGCTTATTTCACTTAGCATAGTGCTCTCCAGTTCCATCCATGGAACTGAGAAGGGTAGGAGCTCCTTCTTTCTTTCTGCTATGTAGTATTCCATTGTGTAAATGTTCCATAGTTTTTTTTTTATTGACTCATTTACTGGTGGGCATTTAGGTTGCTTCTAAAACTTGGCTATTGTGAATTGTGCTGCTAGGAACATTAGGATGCATAGGTGCTTTGAAATTGGTATTTCAGGATTCTTAGGGTATAATACCAGCAGTGGTATTGCTAGGTCAAAAGGCACTTCCATTTTTAGTTTTTTTGAGGAAATACCATACTGTTTTCCATAGTGGCTGCACCAGTCTATATTCCCACCAACAGTGTACTAGGGTTCCCTTTTCTCCACAATCTCTCCAGCACTTGTTCGTTGAATTGTTTATGATGGCCATTCTGATGGGTGTAAATTGGTATCTCATTGTGGTTTTAATTTGAGTTCTCAGAAACAAATTTACAATCAAACAGTTTCACTTCTCTGATCCCTTCCCTGCCCCATCCCATTTTCTTTTCACCTTTCCTGGCATAATTAGGTGGCAGATGCCCTCATGAGGGTACAGAGAAATTCTCAGAGACTGGGAAAATCCTGCAATCTCACTCTCCCACACTTGAGGGGGTTGCTCTGCCACAGACAATTCTCAGACACTCATTGGGTGCCAGAGATTGTTACAGAAAGTACCCATTGAGGAACCAAGATACTGTTACTGAAACAAGCCCCCTCCTCCAGGGTCTTTTTTCTTTATGGTTCATCTTTGCCCACTGCCAGTAGGAATTGTGGCTCTCAATGCTCCAGTTTGGTAAAAAGGAAAGAGACTATTTATCTAAAAGTTATACGGGTTTAGAATAATGGTGGGATGTCATAGTTAAATCTCAAAGTCTCTTTAAAACATCCACCAACACTCACACGGTCCTGCCTACCCACTTTGCCCAATCAGGCCAGTCTCAGAACATGCCAGTCAGAAGTATGTCATCCAGAAAGAAAAAAAAAAAAAAACAACAGTATTCCATAGCTCACTTCTCCTAGTTCCTCCCAGTAACCAGTGCTTGGCTGGGCAAGTCTCCCACAGTCCCCAGCACCATCAGCAGTGTCACTGCAATCTCCAGTTCTTAATCCAAAGCCACATAGCACTTCCTGATGGCCTGACAGTGGGAGTCCTTTTACCCCTTTTCTTTCTACATGGTCTCGCATTGTCCCCTGTCCCTCCTGGAAGCCTGACTTTCTGTTTAAATCCCAGCCTGGAACCTCTTCCATAACCCCATTTCTGACTCCTCCCACAATCAGCTACACCTGCTAGCACTCTCACACTCTCTGCCTTTCTTGGCTGCCATAGCTAGTTCAGGTAGGCATGGCCCCATTGCATGGATCAAACCATCTCCAAGCTCTCACACAGGTGCTCTACCTGGGGGAGCTGCTCCCAGTTATATCATGAGTTAAAGTCATGCATACCTTCCTGGCTTCCCAAGGGCTAGGAGACTAGTTTGTTGTTACTGACATGCAAAATAACTCTGCTGCTTTCCCCAGCCCCAAAGTTAGGCTTGTGGGGGGACTTGGAGCCTCTCAGCCTATACCCAGTTACACTTTTGCTCCCTGAAATGCAAAGGTAGCTTTCCTGTGGTCTTCAGGGAAGGTTCTGAAAAAGGATGGGGTCCCACCCTGCTTCCAGAGCCATCAGTGTCAGGTTGGAAGTACAAATAAGAAGAGGAACCCTGGAGTGGGCAAGACCAGGACACTGCCTGCCAAAATAGACCATCTTTGCCTCTTCCTGAGCACTGGCTCTTGATCCTATGCCTGCTCTCACTGGCTAACTCTTGGGGCTCAACCCTTTCCAAGGGCCCTGCACCATATTCCACCCATGTGTGCCAGCCTTTCCATACTCAGTCCCCACTTAGCACCCTTTCTCTTACATAAACTAGTTAGGTCGAAGTTCTGAGTGTTACATGTTGTAGAAAAAGAATGTATTGCTTTCTGTTGTTTTTACTACAGGAAATGCCTCAAGTATAAGTGCTGCCTTTTTGGCTCTCAGCCAATGAAACTCTTGGTGTTCTCATTTTTTTTTACTTTATTCTAGAAAGTTCAGAGGACTTGAGGACTCAACCACAATACCCAGTTCAATAGCTATTATTCACCCAGTTGCTTAATGAGCAGCTCTCACCATTTCATATTGTTCCCAGCTTTGGAAAGGGCCAAATAAATGTAAGGATGGCCCATCATTTCTTGGAATTTACACCATATCTGAGGAGACCACATACCAACATGTGGTAGCATCCCCGTTCAAGCACTAAGAAGGGGACACTGGACAACACCATGGGAATTTGGAGGGAGGATAAACATGGCTTCCTACAGAGGTAGGATCTGTAGTTTGTTTAATAGTGGGCAGGATTTGAACAGGAAAATATCCTAAGCCTAAGGAACAGCAGGGGTGTCAGGAAGTTTCCATAAGTTTGTGTGACTCTAGAGCAGGGGTGTTGAACTCATTTTCACCAGGAGCCACTTCAGCCCTCATGGTTGCCTTCAAAGGGCTGACCGTAATTCTAGGACTGTATAAATGTAACCACTCCTTAACTAGGGGCAAAGAGATCGGTGCTGCTGCCAGGTAGAAACAAGGTGCCAGATCAGATAAAACAAGGTGGAGGGCTGGATCCAGACCACCAGCCTTGTGTTTGCCACCTGTGCTCTAGAGTATGGCTGCCATTGTTGGGGCCACTATTATAACTACAGGGACTTCCAGTTGACATGGAAGCTAGTTAGGCCAGAGCACATAAGGAGGAGTATAGGAAGTCCTAGGAGGATGCCATGGAACCTTGCATCCTGTGGGATGCCCCCACTTGCTTCAGGCAAACATCTCAGGAGCAGTGAGGTAGAAGGCTGGCAGAGTTGCCTTTGAACTCTGAGGTTCTCAAACCCCACCTTCTGGTCCCAACACTTGTATATTATACATCCCAGAACTCACCCTCAGATAATTCTATGTGACTAATTTGATGTTCATTATCTCCCAGTAGAAGGTGAACCAGCAGGGAATGATGGTCAACACTAACTAGACATGGTTCTTATGATATTTTGCTTTGTTGTCCTTCCAAAATCATATCCAGAGGGGATGATAAAAGGAGACTTCCTGGGCTTATTATGACTAAGTACATCTGCCTTCAAGGATCTGGGGGTATCAGCACATTCTCAGAGCTACCTGCTGTCTCCCTTGTCCACTCTAGCTCATCCAGCAAGAAATTCACACTTGGAGCTGGGCAACAGCCTCAGAGAGGCTGACTCAGAGAGGAGACTGGGCCAAAGTGGAGGATTGTTAAGAGAAGGGAGAAGAATGCTCCTAGCAGGATGGAGCTACTGTGGTGATATGATGTCCATTTAGATCAAGAGTATGCACATCAGTCAAAAGACATCCCACATATCCTCTAGCTTTTTTCCCTTTCTTCAGGATAGCTTCCTAAGCACAAATATCATCATAACACTCTCCTGCTTGTACCTCAGGAAGGCTCCCCACCACATATCAAAAACAACCAGGTGGTCCAGCAGCATGGCAGAGAGGCCCTTTCTCATTATGAAGTCATAGCAATGTTCAGTAAACTGTGACCAGAAGCATTTTTTTAAATTGTATGCTGTCCTTACACAAAGGAAAAGAAAATCCTCAGTTGCAGAAATGAAGAGAAAAACAGCAGCCAACATGCTTACATGTAAGCTAGAAGGCTAATAGTCCATGCAGATCTTAAGGGAACCAAATTTAGGCTCTAGGGACAAGGATGAGGTAATAATACCTGTACAAGAACAGGAAATGTGAGAACCATTTATGGCCAAGATGGAGGCATAGGTGGACACACTGTGCCTCCTCTCACAGGCAAGATTGGGGACAACAAAAATATAGAACAACAAAAAAACACAGAACTGATAGAGGATTGAATTGTACAGAAGTCCGACAACAATTCACCCAGACCAGTAAGAGGGGCGGAGTCAGCGGCCGGTGGAGAGGGGTCGGGTGGGAAGAAGCAGTAGCTGGTGGTCCGGAGCACACAGGTGGCAGTTACCAAGCACAGGGAGGCAAGGAGCAGACCAAGCAAGGCACACAAGGCAGCTGACCACAGTCACATATTTGGGTGCAGATAAGCCAGGTGAAAACGGGCAGCAAAATGGACTGGGCACTGCAGGACCCCAGCACTGGGAAATAGAGCCTAAAGGGCATGAATTGAGAACACTTGTGAGGTTTGGGATGCGAGGAGAGAGAGTCCTGGCCTCACGAGAGAGTTCGTTGGAGAGACCCACAGGGTTCTAGAATGTGCACAAGCCTGCCCACACAAAAATCAGTGCCAGAAGGGCCCAATTTGCTTGGGGAAAGTGGCGGAAGGGACTGGAATCTGAGAGAGAACAGAGCGGGCCCAACTGTTCACTCTCAGACCCCGCCCCCCCCATCCAGCATCACAACCCAGTGACTAGGGTGCCCCATCCTGGGGAACACCTAAGGCTCCACCCCCACTAGGTAACAGGTGCGACCAAACAAAACAAAACAAAACAAAACAAAACCAAGGATGACTAAAATGGGAGAACATATCAGGGCCCCAGAGCTAATTCATCTAACTGACCAAGAGGTAGCCAACCTATCAGATGCACAGCTCAAAGCACTGGTAGCTAACTTATCAGATGCACAGTTCAAAGCCCTGGTGATTAGGAAGCTCACAGAATTAGTTGATTTTGGTCGCAAATTAGATGAACAAATGAACGCTACAACAAGTGAAATGAAGAAAAATGCACAGGGAACCAATAATGATGGGAGGAAAACTGGACTCAAATCAATGGAGTGGACCAGAAGGAAGAAACAACCAAACAGAAAACAATGCAGAAACAAGAATTCAAAAAAAAAAAAAATGAGGAGAGGCTTAGGAACCTCCAGGACATCTTTAAACGTCCCAACATCCGAATTATAGGGGTACCAGAAGGGGAAGAGGAAGAGCAACAAGTGGAAAATTTATTTGAACAAATAATAAAGGAGAATTTCCCCAATCTGGCAAAGAAAATAGACTTCCAGGAAGTCCAGGAAGCTCAGAGAGTCCCAAAGAAGGTGGACCCAAAGAGGAACACACCAAGGCACATCATAATTTCATTAGCCAAGATTAAAATGAAGGAGAGAATTCTAGAGGCAGCAAGAGATAAGGGGACAGTCACCTACAAAGGAGTTCCCATCAGACTGTCAGATGATTTCTCAAAAGAGACCTTGCAGGCAAGAAGGTGCTGGAAAGAAGTATTCCAAGTCATGAAAGTCAAAGACCTACACCCAAGATTGCTCTATGCAGCAAAGCTATCATTTAGAATGGAAGGTCAGATAAAGTGCTTCTCAGATAAGGTCAAGTTAAAGGAGTTCATCATCACCAAGCCCTTATTACATGAAATGTTAAAGGGACATATCTAAGAAAAAGAAGATGAAAAATATGTACAGTAAAATGACAGCAAACTCACAATTATTACCAACCACACCTAAAACAAAAAGAAAAACAAACTAAGCAAACAGCTAGAACAGGAACAGAACCACAGAACTGGAGATCACATGGAGGGTTATCAAGAGGGGGGTGGGAGGAGGAGAGAGGGGGCAAAGGTACAGAGAATAAGTA
>PVKU01010887.1:0-48096 GCA_004027475.1 Anoura caudifer | reverse complement strand
TTGGATGGATGGATGGATGTTGGATGGATGGATGGATGTTGGATGGATGGATGGATGGATGATAGATGTTGGATGGATGATGGATGGATGATGGTTCCCTCTGAAGCCTCTCTCTGAGCCTCTGTGTGCTGGTCAGTGACCCCTGAGAAAGCCCCCGAGGCACGGGCCTGCTTGAGTGCTGAGTGGAGGGCTTAGAGCTGCATTTCTCACCTGAGCCGCCCTTTAAAGCAGACTCCTGGGCCCACCTGCAGAGGTCGGCATCCGCTGGTCCCTGGTGGGGCTGGGGACCCCGGACCACCTCCCAGGAGACGCTGCTGGGCTTGACGGCGGCCCACCCTGGTGAGGCAAGGGCGGGGTGCGCTCTCCAGGGCCTTTGGTGCCGTAGTATTTCCCTAAACCCTCTGCTCATTGGACAAGCAGACCTACTGAGAGAACAGTGTCTAGGGCCTGGCTTCAGGGCTGCGCGGAGCGGGTGTGTGCGTGTGCAGGGAGGGGGGCCTTCCCCAGACGGCAGTCTGCTCTCCGCTTTGAAGCCTGCCCGCCAGCGTGCCAGGCGGCCTTCTGCCTGCCGGCCGTTTACAGTGCCAGAGCTTGCGACGCTGAAGCAGCTTGATGTGTGGTTGCGGGAGGAAACCCGGAACCCGCTGAGCATGGCAGGGCCGGCGCCTTATCGCCCTTCCCGCGCAGAGGCTGCTCGCCCGGGCTGCCGGCAGCGCCGAGCCCTCGGCAGCACGGTGACATGTGACACGGGCCGCCGTGCCCTGGATCCACGCTGCCATGGCGAGATGAAAGCAGGAAGGGAAGGGACCGTCACCGCGTTGGCGGTGACGGATCGGTGCCGGGTCCTGCCTCTGTCCTGACCACCTGCTGTGGGGTGTGATATGCAAAGCAGCTTCTCCCGACAGGTTACACCCACACATCACCTGCAAATTGAATTTTATTTGGTGGCCTGCCTGTAATTTAGAACGCTGCTCCAGCACGCTTCAGCTTCCATTGTGCTGAGAGTGTACTCTTCATGTCCGACTGGCCAAGAACAGAGGGAGAAGCCATGGCTGTCCTCTGCCCTCACGGGCCCCCCGCCGAGCTGGGTGTCAAGTTCCCCGGGTGACAGAGGGGCCCACACCCCAAAGCGCCCACGGTGCCTCCTTGTGAAGAGGGGCTGCGCTCGGCGTTACCCAGCTCTGGACCCAAGCTGGACGTGACTTCCAGGGACCCAAGTGACGCTGGACACCTCCTAGGGCCTGGAAGCGAGCCACAGGAGGGGATGGGGTCCGCCTGGACTTAAAGGTCCGGCGACATAGTTTTCTTCCAAACGAGCCAACGGAACTCCTCCCCCGCTGTTTCAAATCACAAAACGCTATTATGCAGGGAGCACCCATTCGTCAAATCTCGGCTCCAGAGGTTCCCACGTAGGAGAAAATCCTGCTTGGTCCAAACGACTCTTTCCTTTTTAAATCAAGCTTATCGAGGTAAGATTTACGCACGGCAAACTGTGCCCCTTAAAAGCGTACATTCCCGTGACTTTTGACTGATATACACGCTCGTGAACCACTGCCACAGCCGAGATTTAGAGCTTCCCTGCGTCCCCGAAAGCTCTCCCTGCCCCTTTACGGCCACCCCTCCCTCCTCTCCGCTGGCCCGGCTGCCACTAAGCAGCTTACCGTCACTGCGCGCTAGTTGGTGGTTTTGAAACTCTTACAGAAACAGTGTCAGCGAATATATAATACTCTTCTGTGCCTGGCTTCTCCCCGCCCCCGCCCCGCCGCAATTTAGTGATTCCGAGGTTGTCCGGCTGTATGTGCATATATCCATTGTCGCCGCCGCCTGTTGTTACTTTGTTGCTGAGTCCATTGTATGGAGATACATTTTATCATTCAGCCGCTGATGGACGTTTTGGCTTGGCTTGTCTGGAGGCTTTTGCTACTGTGAATTAAGATGCTGAAAGCATTTGCATATGAGCCCTTTATGCACCCCTCCCCCGCAGTCTGGGGAGTGTGCCTGGCCGTGGCCTGGCTGTCGAGGGTAGGGGCGCACGTTTAACGTCTTCAGAAATTGCTGGGCAGTTTTCCAAAGTGGCTGAGCCGTATTTCCTCCCCACCTGGCGCGACAGGCGTGCATCCTGCCCGGCAGGCAGCCCGGCCGTCCCTCGCAGTCTTGGTCAGCGTGGTTAGTGTCCCGTGGGGTCTCGTTTCCCTGGAGGCTGATGGTGTGGGACCTTATCGTGTTCTCGTTGCCCACGCACATTTCTATTTAAGTGTCCACTTAAGTGTCTACCCATTCTTAGGTGATATTGTCTGTGTTGTTATTACTCAGCTGAACATGAACTTGATATACCCTAGAGAGAACTTCCGTCTGTATATATTTAAAAAATTCTTTGCCATTCAGTGGCTTTCCTTGAAAGTATCTTTGAAACACTAAAAGTTCCACTTTCTTTCTAAGGTTTTATTTATTTATTTTTAGACAGCGAGGGAAGGTGGGGGACAGAGGGGGGAGAGAAGCATCAGTTGGTTGTGTCTCTCCTGTCCCCACCAGGGACCCGGTTGGCAACCCAGGCCTGTGGGTTTTAGCTTCCACATGGAGAACTATGACCTGCATTAGGTTATACTTTACACATGGGGTGATTAGGGGCAGCGTTTATTCTCCGTGGCAATATCCAGTTGTCCAGCCCTGTCTGTCGACAAGACTTTCTTTATCCCGCTGAGCTCCCTCGGTGGCTCCGTCAGACACCCGTCAGCCCTTCACGTGCGGTTCCGCCTCTCAGCCTTGTGTCCCGTGCACTGTCCTAGCCACCGTCCTTCTGCCAGAGCCCCTGGACGGTGAGTCTGGAGGTCTGGCCTCGGAAGTCACGCCCCTGCTGGCCTTTGGATCGGAATGGTCAGAATCGCTCTTGAAATCCCTCAAGTTGATTCCGACGTGTGACGTGCAAGGGGGAGGCTGTGTGAGCCTGTGACGTATTCTCCTGCCTGTGGAAGGCGGAGCCAGGGGCCCGGGCCAGAGCTGCAGGCCTGAGAGGCTGTGCCGCGTTAGTGCATAGAGATGGTCCGATAAAATCGGGTGCCCAGGAGGGGAGTTGCAAGTGCCTCAGATTTCCGGTAAATCTAGCTCCATGCACCCGCCCACCCGCCTGCCTGGCTGAGACGGCATTCCGTGCAGAAGCTCAGCTTTCCTGTGTCCACGCCGTCTGGACCCCAGGAGGCTGCACCTTCTAGAACATGCCACCCTCCGGAGACATCCACACAACCAGCTCTGCTGAATTCCAGGAGCCAGTGGAACTGACCCACCGCTGACACTGGACCCCGGACACGGCCCAGTGGGAGCTGGCTCTCAATGGACACCCCCATCATTCCATTGTTTTTCTGAGTGACCTTCGTTAGGTGCCATGTGGCCGAGTGCCGCCCGGCGCTACCAGGGCAGTCTGCACGCCTGCGCCCCTCTCGCCGCTGTGGGACGGTGGCAGCTCCACGGGGGAATTCCTTTGTAACGCTAAGCCCTGCTGCGTTAAAGATGTCCCAGGGGGTAAATGTGGGTGATGTGTGGAACGTCGCGACGCATTTATGAGCTGGAGTGCGTGTCCACCGCGTGATGAGACCAGATCCCACTGTGTGAGAAGCATCGGGCTCGTCCCTGCCTGACCCCGCCACCTTCGGGCAGAGGGGGCGAGCTTCACGGAGGGCCGCGTGTGAGGCGGGGGCCCTGACACCACCCGGGAGAAGGTACCTGCCTCTCAGGCCTTGAAGCACATTCGTGAACGTCACAGACGCTTACGGGCCTCGAGGGACACTTCCTTTCCAGGCCCCGACCCACCTCCGCCGCCGTCCCGCCGAGTCCACGGGAAAGCGTGGTCTCCTGGGTGGGAGCGCAGCGCCAGGCCAGCGGCGTCTGTCCGACAGACCGAGCGGCGCGTGGGGGCCCTCGGTTTTCCTGCGCCTTCCCGCCTGTCTTTCGACTACTGCTCATCTCGTTGGTGATTCTGTTCCTTCATCCGTTTACCTTTGGGGACCCCTGCCATGACGAACGGCCAGTTCACCTGTTCCCGTTCTCGGCACGTGGGTGACATGCAGCCTAACCCCAGCCCCCGCCCCACCCACGTGACGCAGATCCACTCGGCTCCTGGCTGAAGCCAGGCCGGACCGACCCGGTGTGATCTCCGCAGCTTCAGAAAGCCCGCAGGCGTGGGTTCCATTTCGTTTCCATTTTCAGAAAGGGGGGGGGGGGGGCTCTGGGGGCAGCCTGACCTGCCCCAGGACGGGAGGAAAAAGGGGAAGAGAGATTCGAATCTGCACTGCTGAGACCGCAGCCCTGCCACGAGCACAGCCGCAGGGAATCCACGTCTGTGGCACTCGCCTGGGCCCGCTGGCTCCCCGAGGGTGCGCAGCCATGACTGGTCCCGCGCCCGGGTTCCCAGAGGGCGACCAGACAGAGGGCAGAAAGTGAGGTTTCACCGACGGGAGAGGAAAAGGAGAAAGAGAGGCGGAGGGACCGGGTAGAAGGGGTAGAGCAGATGCCGGGACTTGCTTACAGGTGACGCAGGGCCAAGCCCCGCCCACTCGGTGTCTCTGAGCCTCTCACCTGCAGGAGGCCCAGGCTGCTGTTACCTCCAGTTGGCAGGTGCGTCCAATGCCCCTCCTGCAGCTCAGCTCTCAAGACCCAGGGACGGCTGCTCCCCAGGGGCCCCCACCACCTCGCTCACCCTCTGGGCCCTGGACCCGCCCGCCCCGCTGGCTGGTGAGAACTGCCTTCCTTGCCCGTTGAACGGCATGGCCCCTGAGCCTGGTGGTCCGCATGGTTTGCCGCTTTCCCTCGGGGGGCTTCTGCCCAAGGATGAGTTCACAACCCTGGCAGCTGCCGTACGTAAGACATCACAGGGCCTGTGGGACCACGGGGCGGTCTGGTAGAGCCAAGTGACGGGGTTCGCTGGTGGACGGGAGCACCAGGGGCACTCATGGCAGGGGGGGGGGGGTAGGTGAGTCCTTCGGGGCCCATGTGCTAGAACGGAGGCTCCCAGGGCTGGGGGGCCCCACCTCCTCTGTCACCTCGGAGGCCACACAGTGGGGCCTCCCCTTGGTCTCTCCCCTCCAGCCACACCCGTCTTCTCTCAGCCCCACCCCAGGGCCTTTGCACTTGCTGCTCCCGCTGCCTGGAGTGTCCTTTCTTGGCCTGGTAAGCCCTGCTCAGCCCTCAGATCCTCAGGGAGGCTGCCCCTGACACCTCAGAAGAGGTCCGGCCCTCTTAGCCTCAGCGTGGGCTCACCTGCCCCGCCCCCGGACACTGTCACAGTCACTGTTGCCGTTCACACAGGTCACCGAGATGCCATTTCAACTCGGCTGGCCTGACACCCGCTGAGCATTTTACCCACAGGTAGCTCAGACCCCAGGGGGGAGGCAAAGTCCTCCAAAAGACTGCCCCCACTTCCAACGCCACTCGCCAGCCCCAGGGGTGGGAGGTCCTGCTCTGCTGACCAACTGGTGACAAATCCCAGAGTCCCCAGGAGCCCCCCAGCTCGCTGATTCCGGGGGCTTAGGGGTGGCACTTGCGAGGTCAGTGTGGTGACAACAGTGCGTGAGACCTGGGAGGAGTCACCACGTCATCACCCGGCCAGCATGTCAGAGTGGTCACCAGCCGGGGACCTCACCGCGCCGCCGGCGGGGTTTCCAGCGGGGCCTCCTCAGCCATGGGACTGTCCGCCCCTCCTCAGGCTGGGCCAGAGAAGTTCCCAACTCTCTAGGCCGGTGGTCATCTTTCTGGTGACCAGCCCCCACCCTGGGCCTGGGGGCCAGCAGCTCCTGTCCTCCTTAGCATGACAAAGACACCCTACCCCTCAGGAAATCCTGGGGTGGGGGGGTTAGAAGCTCTGTGCCAGGGACCGGGGACAAAGGCCCGATTCTTGTCACACAGCAGTGTGGTTGTCTCTCCCCACTCTCGCTCCCTGCAGGAAGCCGGGAGGGCAGGACCTGGCCTGGTTTGTCCCGGCTGCAGCTCAGCACTGGGCACAGCGCGCGGTGCGGGGCTGCCCCCCGAGCTGGCTGTTTGGAGGAGGGCGCCCTTCTGCGGGTGCACCGGGGGAGGCAGGAGAAAACCGCTCCCCAGAATGCCTCCGGCCCCTGAAGAGGCCCTCCTGGGCCCCCTGCCGGCTCGGGCTCTTTTTAACTGCTTTCTGTCCAGAGAAGCGGCCCCTCCCCTCCGGCAAGTCCCAGGCCTGCAGGGGGGACCTGGTTATTTACCCAGAGGCACGGTTCCCCACTGCTGGTGTGTGTCATTTTCCTCTGGCAAGATCCCTGTTTTCTTGGGAACGGTGCTCAAAATGATAGCATTTAGCAGATGAGGTAGCAGGCCTGTCTCCCGTCTCCCTGCGACGCAGCAGAATCTCTGTGACTTGGGAACACGCCCACCCTCCTCTCCTGGGCACAGCCAGTCCCTGGCCCTGAGCTCGGAGCACGGTTTCCGGCTGTCATCAGAGCCTCGGGCCCGCCGACCTCGCTCTGGGCGGGCGGGCGTGCAGGCGGGCGGGCGCTGTCCCGGCCTGCGGCGTGTAGAAACGCGTTTGCCGTGTGTCCAGGGAACAAGGAAGTGAGGCGGATTCTCTTTTGCTCCCAGGTGCCACCGCCTGGTGGCTTCTGTTGCGTCCTTTGGGCCCCTCGTGCTCCCTTGAAAAGGAATTCAGCCCCTGGGTCCTGTGGTGACGGCCCCCATAGAGAGCGTGTCAGCCTGTCGGCAACGTCCCCCCGGCTCCCCTCCCCCATCCCCTACAGCACTGAAGTCACGTGGGTCATTCCAAAGGGACGGGCCGTGCACACTGGCCTGGGAGTCCGCAAATCCGGTCCCTTCGGGGCCGACGGAAACACGCTCAGCTTTGGGTCCACCTTCCGCCGCAGCGTGAAAACAGCCAGGAGTGCAGGGCCGGGCCCCCCCAGCGCATCTGTCCCCCCAGCAGCGCCAGGTCTGTGGGTCAGCTCTCGCCCATCAGGCCGGCGATGGAGGGCCCAGCACCTGGGGAGTCTCACTGTTTTTTTAAATTTTACACTCATAAAAATAAACATGCCCACCAGGAGGAACACAGCTTCCAGGAAGACTCCGCAGCCCCCGAGGATGCCGGGAAACGTCACCCTGGGTTCCGGCCTCACCGCATGCGCGGCGGTCTCCTCGAGGGCCTCCGAGCCGGGCTGGACAGGGTCCGCCGCGAGAGGGTCGCTTCCTGCGTGAAGCACCCTGGTCCAGGTTTTCTCTCTTGTCAGGGATTGGTGAGCGTGGGGAAGGGCCCGTGGGTGTGGCTGGTTGGTGCAGGCCTGCGCTGAGGCTCCGTGTGTGTGTGTGTGTGTGTGTGCGTGCGTGCACACGCGTGCACTTGAGCAAAATGCGCTCTGGTGTCCAAGCTGCACGTACGTGGGTGAGGGAGGGAAGAGCTGACCCGGAAACGTGACGTGTGCAAAAGAATGTTCTGTGCTCCGAGGCCTGTGGCCGGACTTTGCCCCCTGTGTGCGCGGGATGCGGAAAGACCCCAACAGCATCCCGAAGCGTATCCTCTGCCAAAAACACACCCTGTCCCTGATTAAGTTGGTAACCCCGCCAGACACCTGGGGGGAGCTCCACAGGAGCACCGCTCCCCTCGGGGCAGGCGTGCGTCCCGGGCACAAGGTGCAGGATGTGGGCAGGGGCCGAGCGGATGCCCTGCAGTGGCCAGGGCAGCTCCTCCAATGAAACAAGGATCTAAGGAGGTTTGTAACCCTCGTACAGCTGATTTTAAAAATACGTATTTGTGGAAATACATTTTTTTTTTTTGTATTCCTGGAGTCACCAACCGGGTGGTACAGGGTTCCTCACCTTGGGCATTGTTGACTTGGGGGCCTGGCGATTCTCTGTCGGGGGCGTCCCGGGCACTGTGGGGTGTTCACCGCATCCCTGGCCCCCACCCGCCCAATGCCTGGAGCACCCTTATGCGCCCCCCAGCTCTGACGATCAGAAGCGTCTCCCGACATCCCCAGAGGGCCCCTGGAGACCAAGCAGCCCCTGGCTGAGGGCCGCCTGCACGCGACACACCTGAGCGCACCCAGGGGGGAGGGGCTCTGGGTTCGAACCGCCGCTCCGCGCAGGACTCGGTCTGCCCCAGCGCTGCACGCACCGCGTCCTCCTGCGGCACAGATCCCCCCGGCTCCCCTGAGCCGCCAGTCACGAGAAGTCAGCTCAGGGACGTGGCTGCTATTTCGGGGACCGACTCCGCCACGGGGTGTTTGGTGTCAAACCCGCCGCGGCTGTTACTGATGCCGATTAGTAAATGACAGGTTGTCAGCACCAGCGGCAGAGACACTTCAAGGCGCCATTGTTCTTTTCGATTAAAACATTCAAACATTTAAATCCAGGCTGGTTCTGCCGGCTCGTTTTAATTATTCTTTTTGTCTTAGCGGACCTCTCTTCTCCTGAGCACACAGCTGACGCGCCCACGGGCCCGGAGGCTCCTGCACCGCAGCCTTTCCCTGTTCTCGGCAGCCCTTCTCGCGAGGGGAGCCGGGCGGCACCGCGCAGGTTCGAGTCCGGGGCAGGACGGCCGGCGGAGTCGTTAGACGGACGTGTCTGCAGGCCGCGGGTCCTGTCATTGGTGTTGTGGGCCAGGCGCTGTGTGTGCGTGTCTATGCGTGCCCGTGCGTGCCCAGGCGTGCGACACGCGGTGTACGCCTGTGTCTGCGTGTGTGCGTCTGTTGCGGAGGAGCTCTTATCCCCTGTTGGCTGAGACGGTGCTTTTCACCATCCTCGTCTCTCCACTCCACCTGCTCCCCGACGGCCAGTGTCTGCACACCGGACCGCGCGCCGACACCACGCCAGCTGCTATGTGACGGAGCCGGAGAGTCCACCTGGATAACAGGCGGGACAGGGGCTGTGGAGTCGGCCAGCGGTTGGCCTGGCCCCTCTGCAGCCTCACGGGCCCCCACCTCCCCCACAGGGGCCTGTTTGTGGTGAAGGCCCCGCTCCAGAGGAAGGGCCCGGCCAGCCTGGTGAGCATAGAGCTCCGCCTGGTTGCCCCGGAGCCGGTTCCTTCCCGGGGGGGGGCCGCCCGAGCACCCCATGGGAGACTGAACGTGGAGGGGTCCCTAACAGGCAGGCCTGGTGCACAAGACAAGGCTGAGAAGTCCGGACAGCAGGGACCAGGAACGCTGCCCCCCCCCCCGCCCCCCGCCCCCGCTCACACCCACCTCCCGCAGGTCACAGTGGGACCCGCCCAGTGTTGCTTTAGCTCCGTGGGGGGCAGCCTCTCAGCGGCTCCTGGCCCACCTGTCTGTGGTGCCCTGGGCTGGGCTCTCAGTTTCAAACAGGGGGATGAGACACCTCGCTGGGTGACAGGGCTGTGAAGTGCTGGACGTTTCTTCACCTGGGAGACGTGTGTTCCCTGGGTCACGGGATGCAGTGAGCGATCCGGGTCCCTGACGCTGTCCTGAAGGACGCGGGGAGGGGGAGAGCCCCACCCTCGGCCCCCAGCCCTGACACGGGCAGAGGCTGGGCAAGGGCTCGGCCGCCTGCTCCTCCTCCGGAAACTGCCAACCCAGCATCCGCGGCACACGGTCACTGGTTTCCGCGTGGCGGACGGACCGTGAGGCTGAAACCGGAGGGACCCTGGGGCGGCTGCTTCAGCAGCAACGAGTCCTGGGCCCACTTTCGAGAAGGCTCTCGGCTCCTTCCAGGTACACAGCTGCATCTGTGCATTGTTTCCAACTACACCTCAATTTAAGAAATTTAAATAAAATGCAACAAATAATAAAAGCAGCGAAAGCCATGTGTCAAAAATAAAGTCAAAAAGGGAGTGAGCAGAACGCTAACAAACCTTTGACATTCCACGCTCGACCGTAAAAACGAGAGAAGACCATTGTGAGGGGAAGACCACACACTCTTAGACTTTTTCTTTAGGGAAATGATACCGTTCATCTTCCTCGCTTCAGATCACAGCGTGGGGGTGTTTGAGCTGGAAATGTAGTTTTCATAGGCAAACGATTAACCGGGTATTTTCCCACGGAACACAGAAGCTTATGATGCGGGCACCCCAAGAAGATCGGGAAGTGTGGGCGACGCTTTGTGACGGCGAGTTTCCCTGGGGTCATCGGAAACCCAGGCGTCTGTGACCCAACTGGACGAGGAGAGAAAGGTGGCCGCCGCCAGGCCCCGTCGGCCGGCGTCCGTCAGATAAAATACGCCGGGTGGCCGACTGCTGTTTTCCTACAAAACCTATTTTCATCAGTTTACCTCGGCTTCAATAATATATTTTTAAGAATAGGATCACAAGCTTTAATGTTGCATAAGTAGACATCTGGCTGATCGTCCTGGGTACCAATGTTACCTTTCCAGGACAAAAAGCTGTGTGCTGTACCACAGATACCCGTATGTTCCATTAAACTGGTTTTAGACGGACCCGGTCGTCGCACAGACAGGCACTCCACCCCCCGTCACCAGACACCCACGGCTGCGTGAGTGCCCCACCCTGGGCCAGTCGCTGCCTAACCTCACTCCGGCTAGCTCGCTCCGCTTCCCCGCCGGGCAGCGGTGCCCAGGCCAGCATCCCTGCGCCGAGCATCTGGCGCACGGCCGCTGCCTTTCGGTCGAATCACAGGTGGATGAGTTTGAACGTGTTCTGGGCGGGTTTGCCCGTGTTGCTCAGCTGCCCGCCAGGGAAAGCCCCGAGACGCGGAGTCCCCTGTGCAGTGCGAACCGAGAGGCTGTCTCTCGGCCCCCGGTGTGTGGGGGGAGGGGCACATTTGCACACACCTGTTGGTAAGGGTGCCCGGCCCCGCCGCCGCGTTGGCGACATTCAGCAGCCCCTGGTTCACACTGGCGCGCGCCGGCATCGCCGACGCTAACCTCCGCCGCGGTTCATTGGCGGCTCGCTTTTTTCCTGTAAGTTAGTGTCTCTCTGGGTCCGTTTGCTGCTGCTTCTCCACGGAAATGCGCGTCTCGTCCTGTTTGATCTGTAAGAATTCTTTGTTGTTCGTGAACGGTTTTGCCTGCCTCGCTCGTGATGAGTATCTCTCCTCGTTTTTCTTTATTTTAAAAAAATATTCGTTTCATTATATTTTTAGAGAGGGGGAGGGGGGAGAGAACCATTGATGCACCAGAGAAACATGGTTGCTTTCTTACACACCCTGACCAGGGACCAAACCAGCAACCCAGGCTTGTACCCTGACTGGGAATCGAACCCACGACCTTTCACTCTCCTGGAGGATGTTCCAACCCACTGACCCACCCCAGCCAGGGTTCTTCTCGGTGTCCTGTGGCCTTTCAGTTCCGCTCTCAGTATTTTCTGACTTAAAACACCTGTCTGTCTGTCCATCCGTCCGTCCGTGTTTCTCCTGCACGCACTGCGTTCTCCCTTTCTCATCCGGTGCCCTAGCTCCCCTCCCTCCTGCCCCATTACCCAGACACACCGCTTCCTGCCGTGGTCCCTGACCCTCCTTTTCCGGAGACTCACGTTCTGGGCCACGCCGGGTCTCCCCGGGTCCCTGTGGCCGGTTTCGCCTGCACCTCCCTTTCCTTCACCGAGGCGCCGAGTTCCCTACAGAGCCGGTTTACAGACCGACCTAGAAGGTCTTAGAAGTGAGGCGGCCAGCCGTGCTGGCTCCCCTGGTCCCCGCCGCTCGGGGACGTTGGCCCTGAGTTCCGGTGTCCCAGGAACTCGGACGCGGGCGACTTGCATGGTTATTCCCTCTTCCGACAGTCAGGAAGGTGCCTCTGCAGCCGCCTCGGGGGTTCACATTAAGCAAACCTGCCTCCTCCGGACCGGAAAGGTGTGTGTGACCGCTTTCTGGGCAGAAGGGAGACATTAACCAAGGAAAAAAAAAAACAACAACAACTAGAAACTCAGGTGGTTTGGCAACGTTCCCTGCTCACACCTGACAGAAAACGGTTCCCCGAGCTCCCCGGAACTGCCTGTGTATTTCCCCGGGTGCCTGTGGTTTTGTAACACACACACACACACACACACACACACACACACACACACACACACACACTGTGTCCTCTGGGGGGCGGGGCAGGACGAGGCAGTCATGCTCGTCAGCTCCCCCTGCTGCCCCGTGGCAGGAGCGGCAGCGGCTCTGGGGGTCCCATTCTCGCTGGTCCGGGGCAGGAAGCGCCACCAGTGGACGTGGCCCCAGAGACCCTAGCGGTGTTGCACCTCGTCACGGCGAGCTTCTGGCGTGGACGCGCAGCGCCCTGCACACCCGAGGCTTTCTCTGCAACCCTCGGAGAAGGCCATGTTGTCGTTTTCTAGGGCAATCCTGGAGTTGAGCAGCGGAGAAATGGCCGTGATAATCACGAGAACGGCGCACACAGGAACGGAATGAAAAGGCGCCGAGATATTTAAATTTTCATTGGGAAACAGCTGCAGGGCTGGGTTGCCCCGGAGGTCACGTCCAGGGGCTGCCAGGTCTTGAATAGGCAATGCTTTCTCTCCCGTTTTTTTTATCACCTGGGTTCTCATCGACTTCTGTCACTTTGCACGCAGCCTCCCGGGAAGCAGCTGGCACGGCGCTGGCACCTGCCCACCGTGGCACCCAGCCCCGGGCCGGGGGCATGTCCAGGCCGTAATCTCGGCTTTTCGGAGGGGCTCTGGCACCAGCCCTGCCAGCGAAAACCCCGGCCAAGGTTGTCCTCAGAGGCTGGCAGACTGCACACTCGTCTCCCACGGGGGCGGGCAGGGGTCAGTGCGGACGGCCGGGCAGCTGCCACCGGCCCAGGCGGAGGAGAAATTAAAGCCATCCATCTCCACAGTCGGCAGTGGCTCTGCGGGGGGCTCGCCGCAGCTCCCCGCTGGCTCCCCACATCCCTCTGCTGATAAGGACCCTGCGCCCGGGCCTTCCGAGGCGCACGCTCATCTCACACGACACAGGGGCGCGTTTTAATTGGATGCGCAGCCCGTCTTGCGTAAAAGGCCATTCCGCACAGTCGCCTAATCAGGGAGAAAGAAAAGATTGCGGCCACGCTTACGGCTTTCTAAACATTATTTTTAAGAGTCATGTATGTTCATGGTAGAAAACTTTAATAAAAATGGATAAGACTTCAGAAGGTAAAATCAAGGGCAGGGAAGAGTAATGGGGGGGGGAACGAGGGCACGTGTAATTGCACAACAGTAAAACAATAAGAATAAAAAAATAATGAAAAGAAAAGGTAAAATCACCGCTCTCGGCAGCCCGACCTACAAGCATCCTCTCTAGCGTCTTCCTTAAACCTGCCGCGGCCGCGCGGTGAGGAACGGCCTTGGTTCACCCCCAGCTCGCCCACCCGCGGGGAGGGGCGGAAGTCGGCTCCCCACCATCCGTGCGGGAAGCACCGCAGTGACTGACGGCAGGCGAGGAAGCTCCGCATCGGACGCGCTCACACCTGTGCACCTGCCCGAGCCCCGCCCTGTGCTGGGAAACATTGTTTCTGCGTCACCGCGGTTTTCCGCCGTCACTAAGCGCCGTATGTATTCCACGGTCACCATCACAGTTCCCACGGGGACGCCCATGACCGATTCAGAACGCGCCTTGTTTCCGTGGACGGGGTCGGGATGCGCTTTGCACGCACCAATTTTGTGACACCGGCGGCCACCGTGTGGGGTTTTTGGGGGGTGCCGGAGGGGGGACGGGTCAGTTGGTAACGGGGCTGAGTTCCCCAGCCGTGACTAAGCGGGACCCTGGTTCGGACAGGAAGACGGGGGCGTGTGAATGTCTGCGGTGTTGACGACGATGCCGTTCTGATGAGAACTCCCTTCCCGGAGCCCTGGGAGGCTTTCTGAGCCTTCCCCCCTGCTCAGGCCACGTCCGAGAGTGTTTCACCCGGGTCGGACCTCGGCGTGACCTGCCCTCCTGGGGTCGCCCCCAGGACTGGGCCTCCTGGGGCCCCCGTCTCAGGCCTCTGCATCATTTAGGGACAGAGGTGAAGCAAGACCCCAAGGCAGGAGGCGCCCACAGACACCTGAGCCCGTCACAGTGTCCTCCCTGGTCACCGGGCAAAGGACGAAGGCTGGGTGCCATGTAGTTCACACCCACCTCTGACTCCTAGAAATGAGACCCTCCCCCCCACCCCGGCGAGGATTCACGGGGCAGGACTCGGGCACCCAGGTGGCGTCCGCACTGGAATAACGCTCTGTGGCCAGAAGCCACACCACACTGCTCACTTCTCAGCCAGCGGAGCGGAGATGCAGGGCTGGGCCCTGAGCCTGGGAGGCCCCACCCACCGGGCTCCCTCCTGCCACAGGGAGTGTCCTCAGGGTCCAGGGCCCGGGGCCACTGCTGGGGGCTGGACGGGCCGCCCTGCTGCACAGGTGAGCCTGGCGAGGCCGGCACTGCTGCCCTTGTGCCGTCTGTTACGTTGGCGTCCCGCAGCACCGAGACTGTGGTGTCCCCGCCCCCAGAGGGACCCAGTCATGCTGAGGTCAAGGTCAACATAGCGCAGGAGGCTGGGGCCCACCCCACCCCCATCAGCGGGCTGGCAGCTGGGAAGAGTCCTGCCAGGCCAGCTCAGGCCACAGGCCGCTGTGGAGGGATCAGCACCTGGCCTGGACCATCAGTGACAGCTGTGCCTCTTCCACCCGGACCTGTGCACCTGCCCAGGGGAGGCCACAGATGGGAGGCGAAGGGTGTGGGGCTGGGGCGGCAGGGGAGGGACGTGGAGCGGGCTGGGCGTGTCCTGCAGCTCTCAGGAAGACCACACGGGCCACCCACCATGGACGGTCACGAGACTCCGTGTTGGGATCTGGTCCCCCCACCGCTGGGAAGTCCTGGGCTCTCACGGAGCAGAGGGCCCCTTGGAGAGGGCAGGAGCCGGTGGTCTGGCCTCGGTTCTCCTGCTCCGTGGCGGCCCCTGCCCCAAGGCCCTGCCTGCAGTGCAGGGGCACGCAAGACGCCCCCAGGTTCCTTGTCCTCTACACCCGGCCTGGAGGAGAGGGCAGGGGAGGGGAGGGTGCAGCACTGGGTGGCCCAGAGGGTGTGCAAGTGTGATGGGAGGAGACAGGGAGACGCCCCTCGGCCCCCACAGGCCCACCATAAAGGCACCAGCAGCCCCTGAACGAGGCGGCGGTTCCATCACTAAAAATAGCAAGAGCCAACCTGAGCACTTCTGTTCTAACCCCCCAACCAGTGCGCTCCGCCAGCACGGCTGCGCCTGGGGCCGGAGCACACTCATCCTCAGTTGGCAGCGGGAGGCGGAGAGGGGAGGAGACCAGCTGCCCGCCCAGCGGCCTGCAGCCAGGACGATTCACCTGGAGCCTGTGGAGCTGGCCGCGATCAGCCAGGACAGCGAACACCCTGCCAGGCCGCTGGCACGAGACACCTGCGCCAGTCCATCCGCCAGACAGCTTGTGACTGGGAAACCCTCCCAGGCCCGCCAACACCCCCGTCATGAGCACAGCCCACCCCCCCACCCCCCACCCCCGCCCTGGGTACGCAGAGAGCTGCTCCGCTGGGCCCTCACTCGGGGGACCCAGACGCCTCTCCCAGCGTGGCCCTCACTGATGGGCTCTCAGACGATCCAGGCGGAAACCATCTGAAAACCAATTATCCAGATAATTGCCTAACGCTTAACTTCAGTTTATAAAAACCCAAACTTGATTGCCAGCCCGACACACTGGTTTTGCATCCTTAGAAAGTCGCTTTGGCCCCGGCCTGAGGACCAGGTGTGTTTGTCCCCATGCCAATCACAAGGGCCCGCCACGCGCCCGGCCCGCGGCAGCGTCTGCGGTCGTGACATGCCGCGCTCAGGCCGTGCTCAAACCATCGCTTGTCGTCTTCCCCACAGGGCCCGAAAACGGGTGGGCGGGTGCGCTAGTCAAGTTCCCGGCGTCTTTGGAATTAATCTCACATCAGCAAGTCACACCGCCCGATGCCCAACTGTGGGCCGTAGTGGATCCGAGCCCCTCGCCTGGGGATGCCCGTGCGCTGTTGGGGCACCTTCTCCTGGGGCTCTTGCGGTCTGCACTTTGTTACTTACGAAGTTTTTAGATGCCTGTGATTGTTGAAGAGTGTTCCGGCCTTTTGCACGGCAGTGAGGGGGGAGCCCCGGAAGAGCGAGGTCGATCTTCTTTCAGTCAGCGAATCCCTGGGACCTCCTTGTGCACACGACCTCCGGCAGGTGCAGGCCTGAGAAAGCTGCTCCCGGCGGGCACGGCAGACGTTCAGGGGCCGGGACAGAGCCAGGGAGCCCGGTGACACCGATCGGGGTCCCGCCTTCCTCCCCGCTCCGCCGCCCTGAGCTCCCGCCTGACGCGCCTTCTCCTAATAACGCACCGCGGAGAAAGCGGAGCCAGCGTTTAATTTAATCTCCCACCTTCTTAAAAGTTCGACTGGGGATGCACCTCCTCCCAGGCTAACTGGAGAGAAAAGGGTTTTATTAAGAAGAAAATGAAGAAGTGATAATCAGGCTTCCCGGGAAGTAATTATACCAGTTTATAATAAGCCATAAGACATTTGAAAGGAAGGGGAAAAAAAAAAGCCCATGAAAGAGCGCGTGGAGGATATTAGATTAAGTAATTTTAATGTCAGTGTTTGATATCTGGGAGCAGGGTGCTGACAGCTGCAGCCCCCATGAGGCCCCGGGCGGGGGCTGGGCCGCTCCCAGCCTCGGGTCGGCGTCCCGTTGCCGGTGGGAGCCGGGTGCTGGCCGTGTGGGCTCGCGTCCGAGGTGGTCAGAGCTGGGGAGCAAGGGCGGAGCCAGGCCCAGGGACGAAGGGGGTGGGGGCTGCAGACTCGCTTTTATTTGTTTACACCCCCCTCCCGCTGTTGTGGGGGAGTCAGGCTCTTCCACGGGGTCCCCAGGACAGCACCCCACGGGCTCACACCCAGGAGGCGGAGGTGCTGGGGGGGGCAGACCCCTGGGTGTCCGACGCCCCCCTCACCGCCCGGGTTCAGAGTGGACGTCCGCACCGCCCTGTGCCCTCCGAACAGGAGCTCATGGCCCAGCCCACCGTGGCAGACGCCCCCCATCTAACGCTCTCGTTTGGACTTACCGTAGCCCCTCACAGAGCGACAGAAAGGACACAGAGGGGCCCCGTCTGCCTTTCTCCGGTTCCCCTCCGAGGTGACAGTGTGTTCGCAGCACAACCAGTAATATGGCAGCGACGTAACTCGCGCAGCTCAGTCGCACGTCACCAGTTTGACCCGCACACGTGTCGTCCGTGCAACCGCTGAAATACTTGATCATTTATGTACAAGTTGCAGCCACCAGTCCAGTCTCTGGTGAGTTCTAGCAGCTCCCACGTCAGCCTGCAGGAGGCGCTGGGCCGATCGATCCCTCAGACGCGTTCGCCGCGCGCCCTTTCTTCCCGGCTGTGGCCGTCCTGGGATTTGCCGGTGCCGGTGACGCTGACGGAGGCGGGCGCGGTTCCTGTTCCCTTGGTGTTTCCAGCTGGGAGGGGGAGGCGGCCCAGGACATGGTCAGTGACAAGTGGAGAGCCACCCCAGTGCGGGGGACGTGCCACCTGGGTTTGGAGGACAACCATGGGGGGTGCCGGTGAGGACCCCTGAAGGCACACGAGGGGTGAGCTGGGCACAGGTAGTTGGAGGGTATTTTAGGCACCAGACCAGCGTGCGTGGTCGCCCAAGGTCAGAGCAGGTCAGTGTCACGGTCAGGAACCTGAACCCGGTTGGTTGGGTGGTGGGGGCCGCGGCTCAGGAGCCACCCCCACCGGCTCCTGGTCTGGGTGGGCAGGCCTCCCGCACAGGCCCGAGAGCAGGTAGGACGCTTGGACGTTAACGGAAGGGAAGCTGGCAACCCTTCAAGTTTCCGACATTTTTACTGAAGTGGGTTCACACGCTGTAAAATTGAGTCTTTTAAAGCAATTCAGCGGTTTTCCGTTGCCGCAGAGCCGGGCGGCTATCGCCGCCCTCTAGTTTTAGATCGTTTTCGTCCCCCCCAAAACTCCTCTGCAGTTTTATCTCATGTGCAGGTTGTTTAACCACCGCAATCAACACCCGGGGTTGTCCCACCTTCCTAAAAAAAATCGATGTGGAGCTACGCCGTCGTGAAAATCGGAAAATGTGCAGAGACGGAACAGGCCTCAGGGGGGCGCCCCGCTGAGCGGGCTGCTGTCCCTGTGTCACCGTCATCGAGGATGCACGGCTATGCCTCCCTGGCCCAGCCAGCGGCATCCACGAGCGGCCGTCTCCTGACGCAGAGCAGGGCCGAGCCAGGAAACCGAACATTGTGTCCCCGCTCTCTCTCCGTTTTATGCAAAACGGTTCAGAGGGAGTATTGGCAATCTCAGAAGCAAATTGGATTAAAAAAACTCAAAATCCCTGAGTCTGGACTTTGGAGCTCGTCAGCCTTCCGTGCTGCCTGCGACGGGAAAGGGCGTTCGGGGAGGAGAGCTGCTCAGGCCGTCCCCTCGCCGTCAGCTGGCCGGGTTAATGAACTACACTAGTTCCCCGGAAAATAACATATTGACTGTCAGAACCTGACACGTGCGCCCGGGCAAGCAGCCTCCGTGGCATGTCTCTGTGGGAAATGAAAGGCGACCTCCCTTCCGCTACACGGGTGAGGCCGAAGGCCTGGTGACGAGGCGTTTTCCGGCAGGGGCTTCGGAGAAGCCGGGGACCCTGAGCAGCGCAGGGGCAGAGCCTGGGGCCGTCCTCGGAGGGCCGGGTGGGCAGGGAGGCGGGGTGGGCGCAGGGGGGGCTTGATCACTTCCTCGTGAAACCGCTGCTCTCTGAAATTGGTGTCTTGTCCTCCCGCCTGGCTTCTGCGATGGCGAGGTTGTTCACTTCACCGGTGCGCTGACCCGGAGCTGTGCCCGCCGGTGGCGCGGAGCCATCTTACTGACCCAGCGCAGACCCTCTTTCCACCCGAGTTGCAGGTGACGAGAGGGGCCGCGTTCAGGGCGTGGCTGCCCCAGGCGTCACGGGGCCGGGTGGGCTCCAAGCGTGGACCCCGTGAAAAATAAGACGCGGTTTAAGATGGAGTCAGCAACAGCGTGGCCACAGGTACCGCTCGAGGCCCGGGTTGCGGTGCCGCGCCCGCGTGCCCTGGGAAGTAGTTGGTCTTTTTTACGAGAAAGTTGTCGAGAACGAGGTGTTCCCTGGATTCATGAACAAATCCAAAATCGACCGACCCGGCACCAGGAGCGGCTGGGGCTTTGCAAAGCCCGCGGCGACGGGGTGCGTGGTGGGAAGGGTCTGCACTTCTCCACGTCAGCTCTTCTGAAACCTGGCCACAGACTGGACTGGAGCTCCGTGGAAATTCTGCTCTCACTTCGCCAGCGTCCTCGGGACAGCAGAATCAGGAGGGCGAGAAATCCCCTGGGGGTGGGGGGGCAAAGTCACCGAAACAAAGGACAATCCAAAGGAGACCTCCACCAGGAAAAGGCAGGTGAAGATGAACACAGGGCGCCCAGGGCTCTGACCCAGCCCAGGTGCGCTCAGACCCCTGGGAATCGAAATCAGCCGGACCGGGCTTCAGGCAGCGTGTCGTCCAGAGGCTGGGTCAGGTATCGGGCTCACCGACGGACCCCCGATCAGCCAGGGTGAAGCCCACCCGGGGCTCCGAAGGCGCCTCCTGGGGCCCTGGGCGAGAGGTCCAAGGGCCCAGCCGTGAGTCACTTCCAACAGGAGCCTCGGCTGCAGGCGAGTGAATCGGACGGGGAGGCTGCATCCGAGACAGGGGCAGCAGGGGCACTTTCAGCCCTGGGTGGGGCAGGAGGTGGCCCCTGTGGTTGCTCAGCATCACTCCCTGGGACACAGGCGGACTGTGGCCTTCAGCGACTCAGTCGGAGGGGACCAGCCAGGTCCTGGGGCAGCCATTCCTGACCTGCACGGGAGTCGCATCTCAAAGGGGCGGAGGAGGATCTTCCGTGGCGAGTTCTCCAAAGTAAAAGCCCTGAGAGAGGGGGGTCAGGCCCACGGTCGGGGAGAGGCCCGCTGAGGGGCCATCACTGCAGGCTCCGTCAGCAGGAGGCAGTGAAACCAGGGTTCGAGTGGTGCCTTACTGGGTGTGCACCCTGGCAAGTGGCCCTCCCAGTGGTGAGCGGCCCATGTGGGACCACCGCTGCCCCCAAGCTGAGAGAAGGTGACTCTGAACCGGTGGGGTCGGTGCCGCCTCTGGTCACACTGGGTGGTTCGGGGTGTTCCCCCTTGCAGGAAACTCAGTGTTTTCGTCCCCATCCAAACGCAGAGCCCTGGTGGGTCTGGGGAGAAAAGGCCGCAGGGACAGGGTCCCGCCACGCTCAGAGAGAGAGGGCCTGTATGAAGTGAGCCTCAGAATGTTGTCTTCTTAGGAAAAGCCCACCAGGCTAGTTTGCAGGCACGATCCTGGTGGATGCAGTCTGTCTCACCTCGCCGTGGGGTCTCGAGCGCTGGGAGCATGGCCGGGCTCCTTCCAGGGGGTGGAGAACGGTGCCGCCGTGGCCCAGCTGAGAAATGACAGTCCGGCCAGGGTCTGCCGACCGGCACCTCGTCATTTATGCTGACCCGGGAGGGCCGGGCCTGACGGTGGAGCAGGGCCCCCTCCGGCACGGGCCCACGGCACTCGGCCCCTGAGGACGGCACACCACCGGGGGAGGTTGATTGATCTGGGCAATTTGCGGCACCAACGGCTCCCGGGGTCTTGGAGTGGAGGTTAGAGGCACCAGCTGGACCACAGGCCTCTCAGGTGCAGCTTTATTCGCAGTGACAAACTGGGACGTGTCCCCGGTCCTCGGGGTGAGGTGCAGTTCAGTCTCCGTGCTCTCGGAGCGGAGCAGGAGGGACGCGCGTGCCAGCCCCCACCCGTGGGGGGCGGATGGGGCTCACGTTTGCCGTGACCTCAGCTGTAACCAAACTCATTTCCACCGAGAACAAAGGGGCAGCCTCAGAGCCGGCAGCCCCTTGAGAAGGAGTGGCTCTTTCATCCAGGCCACACACTGCACCCCCACACCCGGACACCCCGCCCCCCGCCCGATGCAATGAGCTGAACGTCCGGAGACCTGGGCTCCGGGTCCCGTGCTCGGAGGGTCCGGAGAGCACAGGCAGCCTCCACACGCGTGTTCACGTTTTATGTGTCAGCTCATTTAAAAGACGCACTGGCACGTCCCCCGAGACCCTCAGCGGGGACTTTGACCGGCCAGAGGGGCGGGGAGTGTGTGCTCCTCGCCCCCCCCGGGAATGAGGAGGGGTCCGCGCAGCATTTGCTGGGGGTCCGCGTTCTGATTACGTGAGAGGAGCTGATGCGCTGCCTCCAGTTTTTATCAGAGCTGCGGGAAGAACAGCTTTCTGCTGGAATTCCGCACAAAAACAGCCCTTTCCAGGGAGGTACGGTAACTGGAGGGCAGCGTGGGCGCCACGCCGGGGGCTCGTGGGCACCTCCCCCGAGGTTCCCTCCCTGCACACGCGCGCGTACTTCCCAAGAGAAGGGGCTCACCGGCGATACCGAGGTCGACCCCGGGATTTTGTCCAACACGGCGCCGGCCCGAGCGTCTCCGTACAGGTCGGCGCAACAGGAAGCAGAAGCGCCGAAGAGACCTGTGTCCCCGCGAAGCTGTTTTCTGGCCAGTTCTTGGTCGTGGCATTCAGTGGCCAGGCTTCTGGTTTGAACACGTGTCTCCTGGTTACCGTTTTCGTGGATCCTTGCCGAGTCTGAGCTCGATTTTCGTCGTGGGCAAGCCTCGTGCTTGCAGGGCGTCCTTTTCGTGCCGAGCCTTGGGGAGCGTTAGAAATGATGAGACGGAAGGACCGATCCTCAGCCTGGTGCGCTCGGCCATGGGGTGTAAAATACGGCCTTCCACTTCGGGGTGGGGGGGAGGCACAGGTTTCGACTTCCCCGTGTCTGTCACAGGCCAGCGTCCCAATGCCTGTGCGGGCCTGGGTGCACCCACGGACACAGCACCTCGCTGGGGACAGGTTCCTGGGACAAGAGTCTTTCAGGTTGAAAATGCATCCAGCTGAGCTCAGCATGTGGGCCACAGGTAACATGCTCCCACCCGCCGGAGGACATGTGAGCTTCCACCTCCTCCTCTGGGGACCCCCCACCGCCACCACCGCCACCACCCCCACCACCCCCACCACGGCAGCCGGCGGGAAGGGAAAAGGCTTTGTCAGGTATTTGCCGGGAACCGAGCCGAGTCCGTGTTCCTAGAGGCCGGAACACCAGATGCTGTGATTCGAAGGGGGGCTTCTCAACCTTCTCTCCAGATGTTCGACAATATGTTAGCACAGCTGGATTGGCTTGACCAAAATAGTTGACTTTGCTGCCGTCCTATTAGGTAATGTTTCCTCCCCGAGCTTTTTTTTTTTTTTTTTTTCCTTCAAAAACATGGCTGAGAAGAGAAAGGACGAGACCGGGACTGTAATGAGACTGTGACTCAAAGAAGAGCCAGCTCTCGGGAGGCTCGGGCCCCACCCGGACGTCCACCCGGGGCCGAGCAGCCCCTTTCGCCGAGGAGAGAATGCAGCCCCCAGTTAGGGTGCCGGCCCATTAAGGGTGACCCCTGTGCCCGAAGGGGTGGCCCGGGTGGCTGACCAATCAGGCTGCCGCTTGTTCGTGGCAGCCGCAAACTTCCGTTGGTGTCGGACATGCCGTCTGTACCTGCTTCTCCCACCTGGGCAGCGGTGCTCTCGGTGATGTCGGTCCACGCCGTTGGCGGTGCCGGGAGTGCCGGCTGCACGCCAGGCCCCTCGACAAATACGGCAAGCCGGAGCTCAGCCAGCCCCCGCCACCCGCAGGGGGTGGGGCCACGCCCAGGTCCGTGGGAGGTCCCGTGGTCGTCCGTGTTGTGGATTCTCACAACCTCCACGTCGACTGAGACGGGGCCGGGCCGAAGCCACCGGGGCAGTAACACCCAGTGTCTCCCACACTGGGGCCAACCGAGCTCAGGCTTGTCCAGCACGGGCTGTGTTCCAGCTTCCATTGGAGTTGGCTCTTCTTTAAAACTTTTAATAAATTTGTTTATTGATCTGAGACAGAGGGAGGGGATGGGGGAGGGGCGAGAAACATCCATACGAGAGAGGAAGGCCCTTCAGTTAGCTGCCTCTTGCACGCGCCCTGACCAGGCATCAACCCCTCGACCTTTTGGGGTCCACGGGACGAGGCTCCAAGCTGCCGAGCCACCCGCCCGGGGCCAGGTCGGCTCTCCTTGAGGGCATCCGTTAGGGGCTCACGATTCTCAACAGTTTTAATTCTCCCGGGGGCTCCAGCCAACCCCTAAATGTGCAGCTTCAGTGGGGCGAGCAGTCCTGTCCTCACCTTGCCGTGACAGCCGACACACACAGGGACCCCGCTGGTTGGGGGGACCTCGTCATCGGTGCCCAGGGCCACCCTGGGTTTGACATTTCACCAGACTCAGCTCACTAACACCTATTCTGGGGACAGTTAGGGTTTCTTCCCTCAAAGGACCCAGAAGCCTCAAGCAAGGGACGGGAGACTGGTGTGCGGGTCCGGGACAAGACCAGCCAGGCAGCTTCGGCTGGCCCCTCCCTGCGGAGGCAGGGCGGTGCCGCCCCAGGCGCAGAGAGCGACAGCGGCCACAGGCCTCCCTCTCCGATCCCGGCCAGCGAGTGGCTCAAACCACACATCCTCCTTTCCAGAAATAACCTATTTTAGGAGCTCACAGGCGCCATAATTTCACTCGTAAGCAGAAAGTTGAATCTCTGGTTCATTTAGCAGATTGCTTCTCACACTCGGTTCCACGCACCTGTGGTAAAACTTATCCTGGAGGAATAGGGCCGCCGTGCCGGTGCGGTTTCGCCTTAATAAGGTGGCGTGTGCCGAATGGCGGGTGCACAGGTGCTCGCACGCGCTCACGCCCCTTGTTCTCGCCACGTCAGGGACGCGGGGACATTGATTTCAGCCGTCAGCTCTGAATGTGTGTCAACAGTGTGTCTTCTTCTCCCGCCTCCCTCCCCACGCGTCAGCTCATAGTTTTATGGATTCTGTCATCAGAAGCACCACAGAACGCTGGGCCCCTCCGGTTCTCTGGAAAGATCCAGGCTGTTTTGCGGAGGGACAGACAATAGGGCTTAAACTCCCCCCCCCCCTTTGCTGGATGTCTAGAAAGCGAGCACTCAGCGAGATTTGTCTTGTGTCTAGTGCACCGGAGACCGTGTTTCCTGAGGCCGAAGAAGTGCAGTGGCTTCGGGCGTGAATGTCATCGATCCACGTGGGCCGGGAGGGGCGCGGCCGTGTTTCGGATCGTTAGGGAGGCTTCTCGCGTGGAGGTGGGGAGAGAGATGAGTTTTATCGCCACGGCGCCCTGGGCGACCTGGGGGAGCAACCAAACCGTCGCTGGAAGGCAATTAGGATTGTTTTCCACGTTCCTTTCCTGGAAATACTCTTCATTTCCGTGTCTGAACACCGCCTGGGCGTCTTAGGTGCCCCATTAAGGAGACTCCTGCTGTGCCCGAGCCGTCTCCATCTCCGCCACGGACGAGAGCTCTCAGCGCCGTGGAGCCTCTCGGACACACGGCGGAGCCCCAACCGCCGGCTCGGTCGTGAGCTCGGGGTCAGTCGTGGGCCGTGTGAGGAGCCTGCCCCCTGGCATGGCATGTTCCCCGTGTCTCTGAAGACAGCGAAGCGCGCAAGGCAAGCCGAGCCCGAGCGAGCGCTGCTGCTGTCGCCCAGCGTCTGGCCCGGGACGCCTCCCTCCGCGTAACGGAGGAGGTCTTTCTTCCGGAAGCCCGCGGCACCGCCCTGGCCACGGCAGGCTGGGCGCTGTGGGGTCAGACGCTGCGTGGCCGCGGTTCCTCCCCTGGTCCTGCTGAGTGAGAATGAAAAGCACTAGGGAAAACGGCTCCCGTCCGCACAGGAAGCGCAGCCGAACCACAGGGATGGCGGCTAGAAGGGCCCTCCACCCCCAGAGTCGGTCGGTCACCTTCGAAGGCCCAGATCTGGCATTTTGTTTCGGGGGGGGTGGGGGGAATAAAAAAAACTTGGCCCGGAAACGCAGATGTTCCAAACTGGAGCCCTGGAAGGTCCTGACCACAGCCTCGCACTCGCTCTCTCCCCTCCCCCTTCATCCCCCTCCCCCCTCAGCTACCCCACGGAGGTCTGGGATGAGGTCATGCCCCACGACCACCCCCACCGCAGCTTCCCTGGCGGCCTCTGCGCGTGGTTGCTATTTTACCGGGGATGCAAACGACCACCCTCGTGAGACAGATTGTCAGTGTGCCAGTGTCCTCGTTTGCCGGGATTCTTCCCCGGACAGCGTGGTCTCGCATCCGCCCCCTACGTCCTCTGCAGGCGAAGTCACGGTCGCAGGCTCCGAGGCCTTTGTTCCGGAAACCCACGGCGGAAGTTTCCTCCAAGGGTGGGCAGCACTTGAGCAAGCCAACCACCGCACCGTTCCGGGCTCCCTCCCGGAGCAGAGTCTAAGGGATGGGCTGTGGGAAACTTGCAGCGATTTGAAAGCAGTCACAGGTTTCTCTGGTCCCCGCTCTCGTGCGGGTCCGTGCGGAACAGGGAGCATCAAACGTACACGCGTGTTTGTTTCCAGGGGCCCAACTGCTCGGACGCACGCTTTTCAAACGCGATGCAAAACCCGTTAAGTTCTGACCTGCGGATGCGCCCTGGGTGTCTCCTTTCCGGCTCCGTGTGGATCTGTGAGTTGCTCTGTGTCGTTTGGAGATTTTGTCTCTCTGCCCCTCCTCTCCTGGAGACTCAGCCGGCCGGTCCCAAGCCAAGGGTCTGCGGCTGAGCTCTGCAGGAGAACGTGCCCGCGGCCGTGGAGAGCGCGGCCCCAGGGCTCCCGCCAGTTCCAGCCCCGGAACCCTCGGCGCCTGCCACCGTCTCTGCGCCATGCCGATTAGCAGAGGAACGGCTCTGCGGCAGCCCGGAGTCGCCGGGTGTTGTCGGAGATCTGGCAGCGGACGGAGGCTGGGACGCAGGTGGACCGCCGTCCTCCCGAACGGTTGTCTTCGTCGGTCCCCAGTTTGCATTCCCTTTGTTCGTAGGGAGACCATCGGCTCCGTCGGAACTGCGCAGATCACGGGCGGAGCGGCGTCCGTGCGTGCTGGGGGCAGATGGGGTGCTGCAAGGGCCCACCTCCGGGCGCCCCGAGTTCTGGGCACCGCAGGCCTAGTGCTCACCGCTTGGCTTTGCCACCCCTGGTTCCCTCCTGCCCCGCTGCTAACAGGACTTACTTACGTGTTGCTTCGCTGCCCCACCCCCAGTGGTTAAATGTTGGGGGGCGGCCTGTGGCTCAGAGCCCAGCCGTCTTTGCACCTGCTCATCGTCCTGGGTGCAGCCGTGGCCTGTGGGGATGGCGGGAGGGGACTAGCAGCAATCACAGCCACCGAGACGGCGCCCCCCCACTGGCCATACACCTCCTGGGGCCGCCCCGGGAGGTCGGTCCCCCTCACCATCCCCATCTACAGAGGAGGAAACTGGGGCAGGAGCTTCACAGTTAGGGAATGGTGGGGCCAGAGTCTGAAGCCAGCTCTCTGGCCTCTGCCCTGAGCTGGTCCAACTGCCCTTCCTGCAGCCACGCACAAGCCTTCAGGAAAAGTGAGCCGGCTGCTTCCCTCTGGAGCTCCCGAGCCCCGAGTGCCGGCCTGCAAACCAAAGGGTCGCCGGTTTGATTCCCAGTCAGGGCACATGCCTGGGTTGTGGGCCGGGTCCCCAGTCGGGGGCGCACGAGAGGCAACCACACATTGATGTTTCTCTCCCTCTCTCTCCCTCCCTTCCCCTCTCTCTAAAAATAAATGAATAAAATCTCTTTTTAAAATGTAGAAGCCACCACGGGCTTGGCATTGGGGCAGCTGGCTTCGCGCAATGCACCCCCCTCTCGGATTTTGTGGAATAGTTTGAGAGGGATGCACTGTTAACCTGTAAGGGCCACACAGTGGGGAAGGGACAGTCCCTTCCACAGACGGTGCCGGACGGGAAACTGGACGGAGGCACGTGCGTGGAAACCAGCCCGGGCCACTTCCTCGGACCACTCACAGACACACCCAAAATGGCCTGAGGATGCCAACGTAAGACCCGCAACCGTCAAACTCCCAGGAGAAAACAGAAGACGTCGGCCTTGGCGATACTCCTCCTGGATCCGCCTCCCGGGGCAGTGGCACCAAAGGGAAAATACACGGACGGGACCACATCGGTCCGGACAGGAGCCGTGTCCCTGCAGGTCCACGCACCCTGACCCGAGGCTGCGAACGCCCCCGGCCACCGGAGGGACCAAGACCATCCAGCTCGGTGGCCCGTAACTAACCCGGTTTCCTCACTGTGGATTTGGTGACATGCGCCCCATTTTGAGAGTTTCGGGGGAGGGGAGTTAGTTGTTGTTTTCCTCACCGAGCTTGCAACGTCTTGCGTGTTTCTCGGTAAAATGTACTTCAAGTCAGATGCAACAACCACAAACAAATACACACGCAGCCACACACACACAGACGGCGGTGGGTGCGCACGTTTCCTCCGAAGGTGGCGTCTCCAACAGCCAGAGCGGCTTTGGTGCCACATCTAATTAGCAGATTGCAGAACAAGGCAGGACCATCTTGATTATAATAACCGTCTCCAGATAATGCCGCACTAAATTAGCTCCTTCCCCGCCGGTGTCGTCAGTGGGTTTGGTTTATTTTTAGTTCTCGTTGGAAGCCAGGAGTCCAAGGGCAGAGCTACCAGTGAGCATGTGGGGCCGCGGAGGAGGCCGGGGAGGCGCCGGGTGGGCGGGCTCTGCAGAGAAGCTCGCTCACCTCGCCGGGCTTTCGGGAGGAAGTTGGTGAGCAGCCCGCGGGGACTGCAGGGCTTACCGTGTCCTGGAGACCAGCCCCCGCTCTCGGGAAAACCAACGGTCCTGCCCGGAAAAGTGCGTGGTCCCTTCTTCACAACACCTGCCCGGGAGCCCTGGACCCGTCTGGTCACCCAGACAAGGGACGTCTCAGAAGCTGCCACAGCCGCGCAGAGCCTCAGGAGACATGATGACAATGTCACGTGGGAGCCCGGGCGAGGCCCCGGGACACCAAAAAGGTGACAAGTGAGCCAGTCTGCAAAGGGTGGGGACTCCAGTTAGTAGTCCCGCACCGAGGTCCGTCCGTGAATTGCCCCAAACGCGCCCCACGGAGGTGAGCCGTTGGCGCAGGGGCGGCGGGCGCAGGCTGGGCCGGGTGCTCCATGCTGTCTCTGTGGCTCTCCTGTTGTCTGAAAGGATCGTGCGGTGAAAGGCCCGTTCGTTGTGGAGAGCGGGCGAGAACCTCAGAGCGCCCGCTGCTGCAGCCCCAGGGGACGTCCCCAGCGGTGTGGGGCGCCTGCCACTCACTACCTCTGTCCCCGAGGGCTGCGAGCGAGACCACGTGGCCCCTCTCCCGCATCCCTTTCAGCTCACGGGAACAAAGCTTTCGTCCTGTGATGCTGAAAACGATTTGGTCAAGCCATCGATCGATCAACGTGTTGTCGGGTGCTGTGTCAGAGACCCCGACTCCTCCCCCGGGGGAGCGGGTGCGGAGATGGCCTCGGTGTGGCAGCCCGCCGTCCCACCAGGTGGGGTCCTGGTGGTCAAGTGGGGACCGAGACCTGAGAAGCCACCTCCCCTATTGGAAGCTGGACCTTGGCGATGTCCCCTCCTGCTGGACCGCAGAGGGTGGTGCCGAGGGGCGGTCACCAAGCCGGTGGCTTGTGTGAGGAATGTCACCAGCAAGCAGTGGGTACTGGAGAAACAGCTGTCAAACGTCCGCCGACGTGGGGACAGCCGAGCCCGGGGTGGCCTCACCTCCGGGAGTGTCACAGTGGTCACCTGCGGATTCGACCAGGTGTGTCCACTGAGCTGCCTTCAGCCGGCGCAGAGGCCTTGCAGGCCTGAGGGGCAGGACAGAGCTGGTGCCAACTCACCGCTTGACACCAGAGCAGAAAGATGGCTCCCGTTGGGCTGGCACGAAGCTCAGGGTCAGGCACAGCCAGAGGCTCCCAGCGGCCTCCCTCTGTCCCTGTGTCCACACCTTTGGCACAGACAGAACCGGTCCAGCCCTAACCCACCCCCCATCCCCTGTTGCTGTTGGGCCATATGCCCCCGTCCTGGGCCAGCACTGGGCTCTGGCCAGCGTTCTAGGGCTGGCCTGAGGACGAGGGGTGAGCCGGTCCACCCATGCCCACCATGGACAGTGGAGGCAGGGGTGGTGGGATGGGCATGTGCCCCGTGGGCCCCCTGCAGGAGGAAGACTGGGCAACTGTCTTTGTGGGACCTCTGGGGACAGCAAGGGTTCATGGTGCCTGTAGCCCAGCGACCCTGACCCCAGCTGTGTGGACACCCACAGGTGCCAGCTCTCAGAGCCCCGCCCATCATCCTGTCCCCACGCAGAACCTCCCACCCACAGGGGAGGGTCAGCTGGACACAGTAACCGTGACAGTGGCTCGAGGCAGTGCAGAACATGGGCCCCACGAGAGAGGTGCCTATGGCTGCTCTGAGAATTCAGTTGTGTGTGTGCGTGTTGGGGGTAATCAAGCAAGAAGGCTTCCTGGAGGAGGTGGCATTTGAGGTGGGCCTTGAAGGAAGATGAGGATGTGAGTGGCCATGATGGGGAAAGTCCTTCCCAACCAACGAACAGGAAGGCAGCAGGTGGGGGCCTGAGGCCCGAGGGGCAGGGGGAGGGCGGGGGCCAAGGTGGGGCCGTGGGACAGGGAGAAGGGGCTGAGCAGCACTTTTGCAGTGTCCCCGACCACAGGTAAGAGGGGCTGGGAGCACCCGGGTCTGAGGAGGAGCAGCACGTCGTCATTCGCAGATGCCGGTGGGCGGCGGGATGGCGTCTCAGGGCGTCAGGGAGCCAAGCACCATCTCTAGGGGTGAAACAGGGAGGGGGAGGGGCGGGGGATCCCATATGGCCAGGGTTCTCCAGAAACCCCGTCACAAGCTCTGCCAACGGCTGGGAGATCACCGTAAACATCAGCTGCTCTGGCGTTCGGCACTTGAAACGTTCTCATTGCAAGTCCGCGTCGCGTTGTGGGGGGCGGCGTGGTGTGCTGTTCAGTCACGTTGTTTGAAAATCTGGCCCCGAAGCGCGGTGCTTCAGCTGCGCGGATGCCCGAGCTCCCCCTGCAAGAGGCTCAGAGGCGGTCGGGTCTGAGGATGGCGGGGTGGCCGAGACCTCCCGCCCTGGAGTCACAGGGTGTCCCCCCCGGGGCCCTGACGCAGGCATCAGGCCCAGCCCAGGGGCAGGACTGCAGCAGGCTGGTTCCGGACGGGACGCTGACCGGCCCCCACCCCCACTTCCCTCACCTTCATTATCTGCGGGGTCCTGTTGGAAACTGGACAGGACCAGTTGGAGCCAGTTCTGAGGTCACATAACTACAGAAGTAAAAATGAAAATGGCTTTTAGCCCTGGCTGGTGTAGCTCAGGGGATTGAGCGCGGGCCTGTGAACCAAGGGATCGAGGTTCGATTCCCAGTCAGGGCACATGCCAGGGTTGCGGGCCGGTTCTCAGCAAGGGACGCACGAGAGGCAACCACACATTGATGTTTCTCTCCCTCTCTCCCTCTCTCCTTCCCTTCCCCTCTAAAGATAAAGAAATAAAGTGTTTAAAAAATGATTTTTAATTGGGGGAAAGTACCAAGGACAATATGGAAGCGAGACACAGAGGAGTCACAGCTGGTGTGTGGATGCCTGTTAAAAATGGGATTTTGCAGGAAAAAATAAAAACAGTCCACGCGCCTCCCAGCTCCAGACTATTCAAATGAAAAAGAAAAAACCAAAAACAAAAGAACCAGATTCTTGTTTTAATACGCACCGCTGGAGGTGAGAGACTTGTTCCTTGCTCTCCCGCTCTTTCCTGGGCCCACCCCCACCCCTGCTCAGACGTGTGACATACAGTCACACCTCGGTCCCCGTCGGCTTCCGAGAGCGTCAGACCCTGCACCCGTCACACGTTGGGGAGAAAAAAAAGTGTTTCAGCGCTCGGCGCTTGCTCGGAACTTGCTTGGGACTCGTCGATTTCCGCGCTCGTCACGAGTTCCGGAACAACGTAACGGCCAGCACCGAGGGACCACTGAGTGCGTTTCTGGAAGTTTTATCCGAGTTCTTCGAGGAACCTCAGGTGACGAGACGTCAGCGTGAGGTGAGAGTCAGACATCTGAGGCCACAGGGTCCCTCTGCCTGGGCCCTCTCGGCCTCGGGGCTGGACCGCTCCTTGCGGTGGGGAGTCCCATGCATTGTGGGGTGTTTACCAGCACCCGGGCTCCACCCACAGGGTGCCAGCATCACCTCCCCAGGGGGGACAGCAGAAAATGTCACCAGACCTTGCCTGGTGGCCTGGGGCAGGAGTGGGATGGGCCGATCGCCCCGGCGGAGGGGTCGGGCCTGCAGGGGGCTCAGAAAAGGCTGTGGCCCCCGGAAGCACGTCCTTTGCGTCCAGGACCACTTCGGCTAAACCCTTCCCCGTGCCCCAGCAGAGACCTGCATGGAGCCAAGGAGGAGGGAGACGGTGGTTTGCGGAGACAGGCTGGTGCCTGGCACCGAGCGCCGGCCGCTCCGACCTCGCTCTCCCTGCGTGGTGGCCGCTGGGGCCGGTCGATCAGCTGCTGCGGCCAAGAAGCCCTGCGTTCCGGGGCCTCTCTTCCGAGTGTCACTGACACCAGGCGTGGTCCCTGCTTGTCCTGGTTCGGAAAGGAAGATGCCTCCGTCTTAGCCTGCAGCTTCTCTGCGTCTTTGGTGTCCTCTGGTCCGTCCAGCTGCCGGAGCTGAGGGAGCTGAGGGAAGACACCTCCATCAGCACGACAGGAGCAAGGGCCCCCGCCCCACCCCAGGAAGGCCGGCCCCACCAGGGCATCGGCTCCCAGCCCCCACCTGTCCTCACGCAGGGGCACGGGCGCGTGGGGCCAGCTGCCTCCCACAGGGAACGAGGGTCCGAGCCCTCGGCTCGCTGGCCCCAGAGCAGGTGGCTAATGCACAGGAGGGCCCTGCACACAGGCCCCCCACTCCCAGGGTCTCTGCGCCCCAGTGCCTCCTCTTGTCTGACGGTCGCCCCCCAGCTGACTCTGTCCTGACGTCTCGGAAGCAGGAGGACTCTTCTTTCCCCTTTGCAGGAAGAGCACAACCCGCTCAGCTCTGCAGAGAGCGGCCGAGCGAGGTTTCGTCAAGCCTCGGGGGGGGAGGCACGGACCTTTCCAGAACCCGTATCCTGCGTGCCGATTCCCCACCCTCCTGTACGGCCCGCACGGGGCTCTGAACCCTCAGTAGAGCCTGTCGCCCCCGTGACGGACTCATCCTTGTTTTTGTTTTTGGGGTTTTTTTTATTTACTTTTAGAGAGAGAGGAAGGGAGGGAGAAAGAGATGGAGAGGAACACCAATGTGAAAGAGATACATTGAGAGAGAAAACTATACAAGAACAACAATTAAAATAAATTTTAAAAAAATACATTTGAAACCAAAAAGAGAGAGAGAGAGAGAGAGATACATTGATCAGCCGCCTCACGCGTGTGGCCCGACCGGGGACTGAACCCTCAACTCAGGGACGTGCCCTGGCCGGGACTCGAACCTGCAACCTCTTCTTGCCTTTCAGACGGCACCAACCCACTGCGCCCCACCAGTCAGGGCCAGACAGACTCATCTTTTCCAAAGTGTAGCTAAAGACCACAGCCCTGGTTGTTTTTCTATTTAAACGTTATGGGAAGATGATTTATTTTGCGATGCTCAGATCCGAGTGATGGAGAGAGTGGTTGCGATTCCATTATTGCAGATGGAATCATTTTTCAGAGCGCCCTAAATACAGCTTTATTTTGTTCGAAAGCCTGCAGCCTTACATCAAGATAAAAAGGTTTCTGTCACAATCAAATGACATGTCAGTTTTAATGAGCAACTGAAAAATTAGCAAATGGAACGTTCTGCCCTAATTGCGTTCTTCCGGAAAGTGCTTTGAGAATGGACTTGAGCTTGATCGTCCAGTGCTTGACGCAGGTGGCGGTGAGGGTGCACGGAGGCGCCAGTGGGGGCCCCCGGAGGTCGGGGGGAGGCGGTCCCTGCCCTCCGTGGTGTCCACGAGTGAGGCTTCGGGGTCACCTGCCCGCAGCCTGAGGCTTCTCCCTGACGCCCACATGTGCCGCTGAGGGGACAGTCACGTGCATGTCCCTCTAGGTTTGCACCGCAGAGCCCCGCCCCCACCGATCACTGTCTCTCCAAGGCCTTCCGTGACCTGGAGCTGCTGGTAAAGCCGGTAGCCTGTGCCCCGCAGCTCTGTGGCACGCTGGTGCCTGTGCCACACACCACACGCAGTTCACGTAGCGGTTCGCCCTGCGTGTACGTGCGTGTCCCCACCCTCACCCTCCCGGTAGGGAACACGTCCGTCGCCGCCAAAGGCACCTTAGTGCTTCTCCGTCGGTGGTGAGAACTCTCAGCACGGGCTCCGCCTTCTTCACGGGACCCCACGCCTCCTCCTGGACCAGGGGTGCCGTGGGCAGGGCGCACCCCCGGAGCGGCCCTCCTGAGTCCCCTGCAGCGGCCCCTCCCCCACCCGGGTCACCACTCCACTCTTGTTCCCGTCCCCCTGTCGGGGGCCTCTGTGCAGGGTGGGAGGTCTGTGCCGACGCCCCCAGTGCCTGTGACTCCTGACGGTCACCTGTCCTGCCCCAGGTCCCTCGTCGGTCAGGGGCTCGTGCTGGTCCGTGAAAGAGGGCACAGCCCGGCCCCCACGTCCTCAGGGAGCGAGCGCCGTGGCAAGAAGTGGCCACGGCTCCTGGCTTCTCCCTACGGAGGCCCCTCGCCCCCTGTCCTGGCCGCTCCAGCACTGTGCTCCCAGGACACGGTCAGCGCCTTCCCGCGGTCACAGAACCAGGCTGGAGGGTGTCCGCTCAGCGGAACTGGCGGGGCCCGCGCCCGCGTGCCTGGTCGTGCGTTTGGGCTGTGACGCCGAGGTTCCCACGGAGGGTGACGGGACGCCGTGGTGTCCCCGCTGCGGCATCTGCCGAGCGTGTGTCCAGGGTGTGGGGACAGCCCAGGCAGGGGCGGGCGGGAGAACAGGGCGCGCCTCCCAACAGCCGAGAGAGCAGGCCGTGCCGGGGGCCGGGGTGGCGGAGGAGACCCAAGCCCCCGGCGCAGCGGCGGGACACGTTGCTGGGACAGCCCAGAGGTCACCCAAGGACAGAGCGGACGCAGCCGCGGTCCGGCCGGCCTCTCCTGGTCCTCAGGACAAGGGCCGGCCTTTGCTGTGTTTGACGAGCGAGCGACCTTGGCCCTGGGTTACGGGTTCCGTGCAGTCCGCACGCACTTACTAATGCAGAGAGCTGGACGCGTCCGAAAGACTTCGGACAAGGACCCGGGTTAGAACTTTCCCGGTGGCCTGTTCGGGCTTCAGGTCACTGGAAGGTCTGACCCCGAAGCCTTCGGCTTTCAGGTCCTGGGAAGGAACGACCGTTTTCCTGGCGAGACGTTCCTATCTCATTCCTGAGACCCGGAGCCCCCGTTTCACCTCCTGCTGAGACCCTTCCTGAGGGTGCGAGCTTGGAGACCCGCAGATCCCGGGGCGTCAGGAAGACAAATTTGCGTAGCGGCGCCCTCATTCTTGTTCTCCATCTTCTTTCTATCGCGTCATTTACACGCGCCTTAAATATTCTGTGAATTGTAATAAATGGGAACTCATAATAAAACCGGTAATAAAACGGATTATGCAGGTAATGCTATTTTATTACAGTCTCATTATGATTATATAATCCTTATTAAAATCTGGATCAAAGATGAATCTCTCACTGGAGGCGCCTCACAAGCACGTTAATAAATTCTATTTATTGCACCATCCCGGGGGTGGGTACCGGTTTTTACACTCCCGTGCGAGCGCGTTGGAACAGGGCGCGGAACCCGTGCACAGCGAGCCTGGGGCTGCGTGCCCCGAGAATTCCGGCTTGCCCTCAGCACTCCCCCCTCCTGCCCTCGGCCCTTTCCGGAGGAGGACCATCTGCCGGGCAGAAAATACTCGCAAGCGTTACTTCTGACCTTTAGCTACTGTGAACGGCCCTTTCGCTCCCGAATGGCTCCTTCCTTAGAAACTTCTTCTGACTGTACCCGGGCCTCCGGCGTTAATGAAAGCTTCACGTGGTGGGGTCGGGGGGAAGGTCGGGCTGGGCAAGGTCGTGGGGTGGGGGAGGGCCCGGCGGCCTGCCCATGGGGACCCACAGGGAAGCAGTCCCTGACCCTGGCACCTGCGGGAAGGTCTCTGGGAAGCGGACAGGACCCCCAGCAAGGCAGCAAGATCGATCAAGGAGACAGACCGGCGATGAGGGTCTGCCTGGCTGGGAGCCGGGTGGCCCCCGGTGTTTAATACCGTGAGACAGGCGGATCTGCTTCGCCGGACCGCGGATGCTGGGTGGACGAGGCAGGACCCTGCCTGCCGCACACGAACCCCATCTGGGAAACAGGGAGGGAGCCCGGCTTTCTGGGCGACCCGACAGGTAGAGACAAGCACTGTACGCCTTTTTTTAAAAATATTTTATTGCCTATGCTACCACAGTGGTCCCAATTTCCCCCCTTCGCCCCCCACCCAGCCCCCCACTCGCTCCCCCTCATCCTTTGCCCCCGCTTTGCCCCCCGCAGGGGCACGGAACAGGCCTGTGACATCGGTGCCAGCCGCACAGGTCATGGCCACGTGTGTGTGTGCCCACGGCTCCTTTCCAGCCCCCACCACACGCGGGTCAGGGCCAAGCAGAGGTGGACCAGACAGACGCCGTCAGAGCACCCCCCCCCACAGCTGCTCTCCGGGCGGGGCCCTGGGCCCAGCCTGCTGTGTGGGTCCCCAGCCTCGCCTGCCTCAGTTTCCCCATCTGTAAACGGGCAAAAGTCCCTGCCTCGGTGTTGGGTTGTTGGGAATGAATGGATTAAAATTAACATGTGGGGGTGCCTGGCATGTAACGATGTGCGTTGTTACAATGTTTGCTGAAGTTAAATAAGTGCACACCTGTTTCTGAATGGGGCTCAGGGACCATCCTAGGGGGTGGGGTCACGGAGGGCAGGGGCTCAGCCTCACCCACCGGAAAACAAGACCCCTCCCGCCCCTTCCTGGTGGGGGGTCAGTGGAGGCGGCACCACCGAGCCCTGGTTTGTGGGGACCCAGGGAGGGATTTGAGAGGAGGCGCCGAGCTCAGCCCTGAGCCGGGGGGACAGAGCCAGGCAGGGGGTGGGAGCGGGGGTGGGGGAACCCTCTGAACGCAGACTGGAAGTCGGAAGTAGAAACCTGCTCCCTCGCAGCTTTCCAAGCAGGATTTAGATAAAACTGCTTATGAGGAAAGTGAGGCTTATCCAGGACTTTAAAGTTTGTTCTGATCCACCGTGCGCGCAGGTGTGGGAACTTGAAGGATTTCCGCCTGGTCCGTGGTCTCCAGCGGTGGCAGCAGCCGGGAGGCGATGCTGATACCACCCGTGTGAGCCCAGCCCAGACAGGCCCCCGACTGCACCCCCTCACCCACGGGGTGCCCTGTGCACCATCCTGGGTCGCTCACCGAGGATGCAGCCCACGGACGGCCCACGCCGGAGGCAGCACAGGTGTGCGAGCGTGGGTAGTGGGTCTCTCTCTGTCCCCCACCTCTGGGCAGGACACCCCCAGACTAAATGCCCTGCAGGCTCCTCCGCTCTTCCCTGGCCTTAACGCGCGAAGGGCCTCCCCAGAGGGGCCCCGAGGGACCCGGGTGCCTGACCCTGACACGGGGACGATGAGGAGACGCCGACACAGATTCCAGGCCATGTCGTGAAGTGGGTCCCTGACCCTCAGTCCTCCCCACCCTCGGGTGAGGTGCAAGCCGTCCTCAGAAAGACCGGCCGCGCGCACAGGTTGGTCAGGGAAAGACCAGCGGACAGAAACGGCGTGGGGGAGGGGGCAGGAGAGGCAAGTGGGAAGTGAAGGGGAAACGGGGAAGGAAGGCTGTGGACGGCCCACCCAGAAATCGGGCGGAAGCAGACGCAGCGCCACGCCCACCCGTCTGATCAGCAGAACTCGGAAGGTCTGGTGTCAGTGCTGAGAAGGCCCAGGGAAACGGGGTCCCCCGAGAGTGCCCACAGCGGTGTGGGGCGTAGTCTGGGGGGATCGTGAGATGCCTTCGTTTTCGGGTGCTGGGTAACCGGACACCGCAAACAGCTCCAGTGCAGGCTTGGGCGTGAGGTCACGGTTCTGTGGGTCGGAAGTCCGGCAAAGCCCGGCTCTCGGCTCAGGGCCCCACAGCGCGAAGGCCAGGTGCCCGCCTGGGCAGCTCTCCCCGTCTAGACCGGGCCGTCCCTCGGGCCTGGGGCTGTGAGGGCACTCACTCCACCCCGTGCTTTCCACGTGGCTTCCCCTGCAACCCGCCGGGCGTCCGTGCCTGGGGAGCCTGGGGCAGGGGCGCCGGGAGAAGCAGCTTGGGGGAGGCTGGTCGGAGGGCCGGGGGAGCCTCAGGTAGAGCTGAGTGGTGCTGACGTGCAAGGAGAGGAAGGACCCACAGCCCCAGGCCCCGCTGCGCAGCTGGGGGCCACCAGAGCAGGGGCGGGGGGCCGGCCTGGGGCCTGCGGGGGAGCAAGGCCACCACGGGGAGGAGCGGGCACTAGGGGCCTCCAGGCCACGGGCGGCCCTGGGCTGAGTGGCCGGGTCACTGCCTCTGCCATCAGTAGGGTGCATGGTCACCAAGAGGGTCCAGACTCCACAGCACAGCCCGTCTGACTGAGGGCCTGTCTGCTCCCTGGGCGCAGGGGACCCCGGGGCCTGAGGGGACCAACTTGGTGCCAGGACACAGGGTGGCCACCCCCTCACCCTGGTCGCCTTCTCTGTCTGTACTTAGAAACGCCTGTGATATCACCGAGCAGGCGGTTCGTGGGGCTGGAGTGGACCTGCCTCCTCAGGGGAATCCAGGGTGGGGATGTGGCCGTGGGCGAGGATGGTGGGGTGTGCGGGCTCGGCAGACCACGCCTGGGCCGGGCCGGCTACCCCTCTGCGCTGGGGTAGGGGACGGGGGTGCCTCCCAAGGCACGCCGACCTGTAGGGAGAGACCAGGACACCTCTGGAAAGTCAACCCCGCATCTCCAGGAAGGGGAAGGACAGGCGGCAGGCACCCGGGCCTCCTCGACCCCCAGACAGGCCTCCGGCGGTGCCGTCCTTCCTTCCGAACCGCGCTTCCGGGAGGCGTTCCTCCCCGCTCCCTCGGCTTTTCAGATGGGAACCCCCCCCCCTTCTGTTTGGGGAGATGGATGGACTGGGCGCTAACAAATTTGTTCTGGTAGCACATTCAGTGGTAGGCAAGCGTGGGGTAATATAACTCAATTTCTATCTTAAATCATTGTTTTAATCTCGCACTTGAATATCATCATTTAATTTGCACATCCAGCTGGAAATATTGATTTTCGGAGGCCTTTATTCTGTGCATTAGGTAAATTCTGTTTGTACTGTGCTACAGAAACAGTCCTTTGTGGCTTAAAGTGTTGCTGAAATGGTCCCTTTTTCCCCCATTTCCCACTTGCATTCCCTATGGGACCCTGGTGGCTTCCCTGGGGATCTGGGCAGGGACCCGGGGCTGGGATGCACTGGGAGATGGGACACAGTCCCCCGGGTTGCTTGGTTCCCGTGACTGTCTCCTGTCTCCTGTGTGTGTGCCTTGGTGGGTGCCTTCCACGTGGAACACGGTTGTTCAACAGCCAGTAAAGAGCAAAGAGCAGGCTTGTGGACTTGACCCAGCAGGCTCCCGGCCGGCCCAGTGGGCCCCGCTTTGGGCGAGCCAGGGAGGGAGGGGACAGGAGGCTGCTGTGGGCTGTGCTTCGGGGAGCTTGCTCCCGTGGCCTCCCTGGCGGACATCACAGAGCAAGCATGCCGCCCCCTTGTGGAAGCCTCGGGCGTGACCGTGGCAGGCAAGGGCCCATCACCCCCTCCACTCGGCATTCGGCCCTGCCGGGTCCCAGGGGCCATCCCCTGGTTGGCTCCCATCCGCCCCCCTTCACGTGACCCATCACGGACTTGCTCCTATGGAGCGGCCACTCCTCCAGGGGCTACTCGGCTCCTCCTTTACTTGAGCCTGAACCGTACTTGACCTCCCAGAAACCTGAGGCCCTGGCTGGGTGGTTACAATTCTCCCCGCTTCACAGATGAGGAAGCTGAGGCTCAGAAGCATGCGCAGAGGCAGTGAGTGGCAGTTAGACAGGAAACAGGTCCAGGGCCCTTCCCTGGGTCTCCAGTGGCCCCATGGACGGGTGAGCTGCGTCCGACGCCCCAGCCGAGGCGGTGCCCAGGGGATGCACGGCCTGGACCCATGGATGCAGGCCCACTTGTTGGAAATGGCTCGTCCCGTGGCGAGGACGGGGTGTTTGGAGCTTTGGGGTAGCGAGACCACCCCTCCAGCCCCGTCCTGACGAGTAGCAGAGGGTTTTGATGTTTTGCCAAACACCCCAACATGGCCGTGCAGAGCCTCCCACGCATCCCCGGGCCCCCGTGTGTCCGTCTGTCCGAGGCGGTTCCCTGCATGGGCGGGTTCAAAGGAAGGCGCATGTCCACTTTCCCGCCCTGACGAGCTTGCTGCCCCCTGAGGCTGCCCCAGCGCGTTCCCGACCCAGGTTCCCGACGGACGGGTGTGAAGCTCAGTGTTTCTTCGCTGTGGGATGCCAGAGGTGCCTCCTTCCTGCATCCGTGAAATACGAGAGGCTCCCGCAACAGTGAAGGAACAGCCCTTTCGGTGAACAAGAATTCTTACTTGGCACAACACGGGGGAGTTTTCTGTGTGGGCACGAGAACAAAGTGGCCCTTAGCGCCTCACTGAACTGTGGGTGGCACGTGGGGACTATTTCGCGAGCAGATGCCTCAAAGGGCTTCTCCGTCCCTTTGAACAGAGGGCTCTCGCTCGGAAGGTCATCACAGGGCATGTGCGTGTCACTGTGATGAAGGCTGGACCGTGGCCGTGGCCCCGGGCAGGGTTCGACGGGACCCCAGAGACGGTGTCTCAAGTCCCATGACCCAGGAAGGTGGCGGTTTCTTCTGTCGTGGAAATTTGGGCGGCAGCGTGCGCTGCAGCAACGAGAGCATTGGGGAAGCTTCCAGCAGCACGTAGATCTGCTGACTTCACGATTCTGCTGGGTTTCACTTGTCACCCACGACACTGCCCCAACGAGCAACGGTTTCCTTCTAACTTCAGTTATTTAAAAAAAAAAAAAACCTGAAACCAGAAAACCCAGATGGCGCCTCCAAGGCCTGGCGTGGAGAGGTCTGCTCGGAAGGCCGTGCAGCCAGGCGACCCGGCACCGGGGCTGCCATAAAAGCACCAGGTGGCAGCCTGGCCACCGGCTCTGCGGGGCGCCGGGTGACAGCCACCAGCACTGAGGGCGCATTGGCCTCTGCGACATTTATTTCACAGAGTCGGCCCCTTCCTTGCCCGGAAGCTGCCGAGGGGAAGGCGGGTGGAAGCCGCCGACCCACCCAGGCCGGGCCGCAGCCCCAATTTGGCAACTTCCTAGCATCCGCAAGAACGCCCACCTGCCGGGGGCCCGAGGACCCTGGGAAGGTCTCCTCTTCCTCCAACCCCCCGGCCTGGCCTCGGTGGAAAGGGGCCCATAGGTGTGTGACCCCCTCAGGGCCATGTGGGTCTCTTTAGATGGGTGGCCCTCCACCAGGGTGATTCTGCCCCTCTCCCCCAGGGGACGTTTTGGCTTGTCACCTGCCAGGTGGGTGCTGCTGGCAGCTGGTGGGTGGGGCCAGGGAGGCCACTCAACGTCTGAGCCCCGTAGAGAGCTCTTCAGCCCCGACACCAGGTTTCCCGGGCGAGGCTAAGAAGCCTGGCTCCGTACCGCGCGCCCAGAAAAGTGGGGATGTGGCATCTGCGGTGACTTCGCTGAACATTCCGAGATGTTCCGGGAGACAGAGGGCATCCCAGGACCTCCGACGGAAAGCCGGGTGGGGCGCATGTCCACAAACTGAGACCACCTGCGTGAGGCCCTCACAGTGTCCCCCTGGGCTCACACTGGCAGGACCCACGTCGGCGACGGCTGCTGTGAGGATGAACCGGGACCCGACCAAACCGCTGTGCTCCGCCCGTCCCCTCCGCCCCAGCCCCTGGTGGCACTTCGACCTCCTGCCTAGAGCGCCCTGCGCCAGTTCGGGGTCGTTTTGGAGGAGAAGCATAAACCGGCCGAATAAATTAGGTTCAGACCATGGACTGAAACTCCATTCCACTGGCAATTTGCTCGGGAGAATTGGCTCCGTCTCTGCTCCAAGGAAGGACTGTGCCAGTCAGTCCTGCCACCTGAAGTTTACGTTCAGGGAAGGGACATCCTGCTGGGACCTCGGAATCTGGCAGATACACCTGCTGGGTAAAGTCAGATTTATGTGAAGAGGAATTAGGGCCTGGCCAGGTGGCTCAGGTGGTTGGAGCATCACCCCGAACATCAAAAGATCGCAGGTTCGATCCCCGGTTGGGACGCTTATGTGGGTTGCAGGTTCAATCCCTGGTTGCGGCGCATATGGGAGGCAACTGATCGATGTTTCTCTCTCTCTCCCTCCCTTCCTCGCTCTGAGAATCCATGAACATATCTTCGGGTTGAGGATTTTTTTTTTAAAGAGGTGTTAAATATGCAGACGGATGAAGATGGCCAATTAGCAGGTGACCCCTGGGCGGTCTGGCCCCTGCCCCTGGAGCGAGGAGCATGGTGGATGCCGAAGGGTCGGACATGGAAGGTCCCTTTTGGAGCTGGGGTGACGCAGCCCAAGAGCAGGTGCCGCGCCAGGAACCCGCTGTGCCGGGCGGCCCCGGGGACAGCGTGGCGTGGAATGCACGCAGCTTTTTAAAGGCCAAGGGGTCTGGCACATTCAAAGTCACCGGTAAAATGCTGCCATTTGCCGCCACGTCCAACGAGCGAACGTTGGGGAACCAGCGGCAAATTTCAGGGAAGACCAGGTGACGCTTCAGGTCGCGGCCGCAGCGCGCTGACTGACACTCGATGGCCTGTCACCGTCGGGCCTCCTTTTCCCCGAGGGTCACGGCCACTGGTCAGTCTCGGGCAGGGCCCTCGGGAAGAGACAGATGTTTGTGTAAGATGTTAAGATGCAATCCCTCTTCTGACACCTCTCGAATGTGTGAAAACTTTACTTAAAATTTTAACTAGCGAGCCCAGCTCCTGGGACAACGTTTTATTCGGAGCGATTGCATTTTAGCGGCTTCCCATGTCTGTTAAAGAATTACAGCCGGTTGCCAGAAACTTCAATTCTCAGGGCGTAGCAAATAAACGGCCTCCAAAAGCACCTGTTTTGCAGCAATTCACAGAGAACAGTCAGAAATTAGTAGTTTCTGATTGCACAGCCCAAGGCCCGACCTGGGGAGGTTTTTCGGTCCGGTGGTCGGGAGCGCCGCTACGCTGCTCTCCCAGAAGCAAACGTCCCCCAGATTGGGAACCGGGGAGCAGGGGCCTCGCCCTGTTACGAGCGCTGGCGGGCGGCCGGCCGGGCCCTCGTTCAATTCAGCAGCACGCTGGAGGAAGTGAACTGGGAAGACTTCGTGCCGAGGCTCTCCGTCCGAGAGTACGCTCACGCTGTGACTTTCTCGGCAAAGCTGCAAACCGCCTCGGCGCTTCCCAGAGGAGCGACGGAAGGTGTGCAGCGGGGTGCCGGTAACAGGGGCTCGACCCAGGCCCCCAGAAATTATTTAAGCAGCGCCCTCCGGTCGCGATGAATCTCGGCTTTGCAAACGCATCTCGGCCCGGGAGACATCTTCCCCGCCTTTTCCGGGACAACGAGAAGTCACTTTCCTGCCGTCTTGAAAAACTGCCCTCCCCTTGAGGTTGAACCAGTAGCAGCCGTTGGTATAAAATACCCCATCACCGTCACCGAGGTTGGGATTCGAGGGCAGGATCGTGGGTGACAGATGGGGCGCCGTCACCCCCTCTCCCTGACTCCGTCACAAAGGCCGGACCCGGTGCAGGGATACGAGCCTTCACTGCTGGGAAGGAGCCTGGTGGGGGGGCGGGGGGGGGCTCTTAGACACACACCTGTCCCCCGGTGTCTGTCCAGGGACACGAGCCAGCTGGACGGTGCCACCGTGGGAGCTTCTTTGTAAAAAATCCCGCCGCGCTTTGAGGGAAGGTGTCCGAGCAGCCCGCCCCCGACACCCTGCGCCGAGGGCCGCGCGCACATGCACCCCCGCCTCTCCGTGCAAGCCCACGTGTCACCAGCTCTGGGGACCTGGGGACAGGGAGGTGCATCCTGAGTCTTCACGGCTCCAGTCTCCTCCAGAAAACACACCAGGACGGACTGCGCAGGTGCAGGCAGCCTGGTCTCGGAGGTTCTCCGCGTGTGTGCCCCCGGGGTCCGGAGGGGGCACTCCTCCAACCTCTGTAGGATTGAGAGGAGAGGGTCTCGGGGTGTGGGGGTCGTCATCGGGCCCTTGTGCAGAGAGATGGGGCTGCGGCAACCACGGGGCCCGCGGAGTTCCTCACACGGACTTGCTGTCAAACGCGAGAGGAGTCCGAGCGTGAACTTGAATGTTTCCTTAACTGAGCCGCAGCCGAGAACAAACAGACCTTGGGGGCCTCGTATCACCCGTCATGCGGCACTGCCGTGGTCTGTGGCTCACGCTTGCGGAGGTGTCCCTGCAGCCGGCCTGTCAGAGCCTCTCGGTTCGCCGGCGCCACGCACGAGGACACCCTCATGCGCTCGGCGAAGGGGGCCCACCCCTCAGACATCCGCCCCTGAGACAGGCGGGTGGTGGCTCGGCTTGCGCAGCTGATGGCACAGATGAGGCGAGGTGACGTGCCCAGGGGGCTGTGGCCTCAGCCAGCGCTGGCCTGTCCCCCACGGTGGCAGCAGGAAGATGCAGGGCCCCACTGCCCTCCTGTGGCCGTGGTCTCTGTCCCCATTTGGGGCCTGGTCCAGGGAAATGGATTTTCCATGGAATCAGAAGGGAATTCACTTCTGGGTCCTTCCGCGTGGAAGGTCACCCTTTGGTGAGTTCGTGTCATCCTCATTTTCAACCTTCCCGTGGCGTGTTTCAAGGTGCAGTGTCCCCGGGCGAGCAGGCACCCTCCCGGCCACGAGCCCGTGACTCTCCAGCTCAGGACCGGCCGCGTGGGGGCAGGGCGAGAGGGCTGCCGCCAGGGGCAGTGGGGGCGCCGCGGGGCGCTGTGGGTGGGCGCGGCCTCCTTCTGCACGACCGCTCACAGAGCCTGGCGGCTGGACCCCGCCGCTCGGGGGCCACAGGCGGCCCACCCTCCATGGAAGGCGCCCTCTGCTCGGCGTGATTGGACCAGGACAGCACCGGCCACGGAACGCAGCTCGCCTCCAAGGCTGCCCCGGAGCGGCAGCGCCGTGGCGCGCCCCCGGGGCGCCCCCTGCTGGCGGGAGGCTTACCTACCGATTCCGTTGCTGAGCTTGGGAGCTGCACCCTGACAGCTTGGAGGAAGCGCGGGCGATGGAATTCTTGAGTTAAATCACTGTCACCTACGAAGCGCCTCCAAAGTGAAGTCACCGCTGTCACGGACTCGCCCCGCTTCGGGGAGCACCTGGGTTGGCAGCGCGGAGGGACCCCTGAGCGCTCTGGGCTGGCTGTCCATGAACTTCCCCGGGCAGGTGGCTCCGTCCGCCTCCACCGAGTCTTGTTAACAAGGTCAATGCGCCGCCACCTCCTCCGGCTGCAGCGTGCCAAGCCAGGCCCCGGCCCTTCTGTTTTGGCGGAGCGTCACCGATTCCAGTCCCACGGCAACCGCGCGGTGCCGTGTTGCACAAACGAGGCCTCCGAGACCCATCAGCGGCGGGGCGCGCCGTCGCTCGATGAACCGCTGCGTTATCGTCGAGGTGACTCAGAACAAACCTCCAGCCGTGACAATGGAACGGTGCTCGCCGTCGGCGGGGGTTCGTGCAGAAACTGCCGGCGAGGGCGGCCGCGGCTGTCGTGTCCAGTCGGAATGTCCGTGGGCTCATCTCACTTACTTTTGCAGCATTCCGAACACGTAGTTTACCAGTGGGGTAACAGCGTGCTGATTGGCAGGCTGTGGTTGTTGGTTAATAAGGAAATGGCACCTTTTTCCCTCGTCCCGTGGGTGGGGGTGTTGGCGCTAAGTGCGCACAGTGCCCCGCCGTGGCCCGGGCAACGGGGAGAGACAGGGGGTCACACCAGGACCCCGTCCTGGAGAAGCGCTGGCCCACATCTGAGCCGGTCCCTTTGAGATCCCCGTGCTGGCTGCGACTTGACCCGCGCCGTGTATACCCCCTGCCTGTCCGCCACTCCATGGCTGTCTCTGCTCCCAGGCCGGCTGTCAGGGTACCTCAGTGTTTATGTTCGAGTCACCCCTATTTTTCATCATATTAGCCTCAAAGCACAAGAACAGTGATGCTGGCGGTTCGGCTGCGCCCACGAGAAGCCACGAGCTGCTTCCGTGATGTGGGAAGGTGCATGTGTCCGGGAACAGACAGCACATGCAGGGTCCGGCGCAGCCCGGGTCTCTGGGGGTCTCGGAAGGCATCCCCTCGGGGAAGGGGGCGTCACTGCGCATCCACCTGCCACCAGCCCACCTGCCTGTTTGTCCATCTGTGCACACACAACGACTTCCTGAGCGACCCAAGAATCAGGTGCGGACGCCCCGCCTTTGGACCCTGGAACACCCCACCCCCGTGTTCCCGAGGGGCGGAGCTACCCCCTCACCCAACCTCAGTGTGTCCGATCGCAGGCTCGGGGCCTCGCCCTGGCCCTGTCTCTAATCCACAGCCCCTGTGCCCGTTTGGCCACCTGTCCCATAGCGTCCTCTGTGTCCAGCCCAGTCAGGCGCCACCCAGGCCGCTCCTGCGTTGGGGGCAGTTCTGGGGCCCGATTTGCACCTTCGGGGCAGCACAGGCTGGGTGTCCCGTAGACTCCTCCCGGGGGGGGGGGCTATCTGCTGCGGCCCGATACAGCCGTTGTCCTGGTCTTCAGTGTCGTCGTGGACACCAGGGCTCCCCCCAGAAGGTCAGGGCCCATCTCCCGGGTAAGACGCCGGCAGCTCAGTCTTTCGGGTTAGCTCTGAGCACTTGGCATCCCGTGGCTGACTCGAGCAGGGAGGCGGTTTCCATGGTGCTGACATGCTCGGCGAGTTAATGGGAAAAGAGGCTGCCGGGCTCAGCGCCGTGGACAGGACGTGGAGGAATATCTAGGGCCTGTCCCTCGGGGCGCTGTGCAGAGGGCTCAGGAGGAGGCGTTTTGAGACCGTAATTCCATTTTAATGAGCAGGGCCCCGGCCGACCCGTGGGGCAGTGGATAGAAGGTGCGTGTACACGGGGGTGTAGGCATCTTTGTTAAAATTCCAGAGGAGAGTCTGTAGGAGCCGGAGCTGCCGGGGCGGTGGATGAGTGATGCCCACTGAGCTGGGCCGGCCGCACAGCAGAGCTTGCTTCGGGTTTGCTCAGCCAGCCCGGCCGCGGCGTGGGCCCAAGGGTCCCGGCAGGCCTGCGGCTCCTTCAGGCTTGATCTGTGTTGCTTATTTCCAGAAGCCGGGGTCTTTCGGGGCCAAGTTTAAGGATGGGAACGTAAAAGCAGATGACAGGCGGTCCGTTCAGGGTCTGGGCGTGAGTTCTGTGCTTCCCGGGTCCTGGCGGGCTGCCCTGGGGAGGGTGACACCGTGCGTGTGCTGTGACGAATGGTTGTCTTTCCAACGAGGATGCCGGCTACTTCAGTGGGACTTGAGTTCCAGGGAAAACAGAGCCCCCATAAATCAGGGGTGCCCAGCTGACGTGGGGGGCGCAGCGGAGGGGGGCGCTTTCCTGCACGGTGGTGGGAGTGACGCTCCAGAATAAGGGCTGGTGGCCTTCTCTGCCACCACCGCGGGGCGGCAGCACCGACTTCTTCCTCCAAGGGAGCCGTTTGGTGTGGAGCAAGCGAGCCTGCGGCTGGTCGGTCAGGGCACACATAGCTGGAGAAGCCAGCGGTGTGGGGGTGGACGCCCCGGCCATTAGTCCCAGTGCACCAGGCACAGCCCCGGGAATCCTCCTCTCACCAGCTGGCACCGCAGCCCAGCGCCCTCCCAGCCGCTCACAGGCTGGAGCTCTCCCGGCACGGCCACCACGGTGCTTCCTGGCTGCCTCGCCTCGCTGGCCTGGCCCGTATGTTCGAGTGGAAAGAGGGGCTCTACGCTGTCACCCAGCTGAGGTTCACATTTTTACTGGGGATGGTGAGCCACCCTCACTCGAGCCGGCAAAGCATCACGCTTCCCCACGCAGGATGCTGGGGACCGGGCACTGAGCCCCATGGAGCCCGGCGGAACGGGAATGGATGGAGGTATTTTCACACCTGTGGTGGGGGGACCAAGGCCCAGGCAGGAATGGCGGCCACAGCCTTTCCCTCACCTGCTGGGGTCCACACAGCCCTCCCTCCCTCCCCGCCTCTCTCCCCCGGCACTGGGTGCCATGGACAGGTTGTGGATCTCACGGAATCACGCATTAAACGTAACTTTCAGTTTAAATTAAAAAAAAAAAAAAAAAAAAAAACAATTTCAGAGCTCCAGCAAATGACAGAGGTAAGGGAACCAGTGACAGCTGTCAGGAGAACCTCCTGACCCCATGGTCAGGGGAGGCAGAGCCACATGCGGGGACTGAAGTGGGCTCTTCCATGGAGGGGTTCACAGCTCGGCTCCGGGGGCCGGATCCTGTGCCTGCCCTGTGGGCTCCAGCCTCCCCCATGAAGGTGCTGGACCAGGCCCAGGGTCCTCACAGACGCGCCCCCTGCCGTGTGCCCGAGCAGTAGCCAGTTAAACGTGCAGGGTAGCGACCCGGGGAGGGACACCTAACACAGCAGAGCCCCCTCTGGGCTGGGGCAGACCCTCCCGGGACAGAGCAGGGGAACCCGTAGGGCAGCTCGCACACCCAGACGGAGCTCACAGGGACTTCTGCCCCACCAGTGTGGGGCGCTGGAGAGCACTACCTGGGGTCAGAGTGCCGTGTGTTCTCAGTCGGGCTCTGCACTGAGCGCTCTCTCTGTTGTAAGCGGCCAACTGAACTCAAAAAAGTAGCTGACACAAAAAAGTGAAGTGACAAAGAAACCAGGGGATAGCTTCAGGCGAGGCTTGATCCAGGGGCTGAAGCCATTATCAGGGCCTGGTTTCTCCTTCCACCACCTTCCCATTCGCTCCTGTCAGCTGAGCTCCCCCATCATGGGGGCGAGCTGGCGGTGGCTGTCCACGCCCACACATTCCCACGGGGAAGCGAAGAGAAGGGAGAGAGGTGTACCTGACAGCAGCCAATCACATCCCAGTATCCGCGCTTCTGGGTTGCACGTGACTCCAGTGCCACCTCTCATGAGCACCTATCGGAGAGGCCATCGTGGAGG
>PVKU01010886.1:0-48117 GCA_004027475.1 Anoura caudifer | reverse complement strand
ATTCCCCTCCTTTAGTTCATGTCCATGTGTCATAAGTTCTTTAGCTTCTACTTTTCCCACACTATTCTTGCCCTCCCCCTGTCTATTTTCTACCTACCATCTATGCTACTTATTCTCTGTAACTTTTCCCCCTCTCTCCTCCTCCCACTCCCTTGTTGCTAACCCTCCATGTGATCTTCATTTCTGTGTTTCTGTTCCTGTTCTAGCTGTTGGCTTAGTTTGCTTTTGTTTTAGGTGTGGTTGTTAATATCTGTGAGTTTGCTGTCTTTTTACTGTCCTATTTTTTATCTTCTTTTTCTTAGGTAAGCCCCTTTAACATTTCATATAATAAGGGCTTGGTGATGATGAACTCCTTGAACTTGACCTTATCTGAGAAGCACTTTATCTTCCCTTCCATTCTAAATGACAGCTTTGCTGGCTAGAGCAATCTTGGATGTAGGTCCTTGAGTTTCATGACTTGGAATACTTCTTTGCAGCTCATTGCCTGGAAGGTCTTTTTTGAGAAATCAGCTGACAGTCTGATGGGAACTCCTTTGTAGGTGACTGTGCCCTTATCCTTGCTGCTTCTAGAATTCTCTCCTTCATTTTAATCTTGGCTAATGTAATTATAATGTGCCTTGGTGTGTTCCTCCTCGGGTCTAACTTCTTAGGGACTCTCTGAGCTTTCTGGACTTCCTGGAAGCCTATTTCCTTTGCCAGATTGGGGAAGTTCTCCTTTATTATTTGTTCAAATAAGTTTTCCACTTGTTGCTCTTCTTCCCCTTCTGGTACCCCTATAATTTGGATGTAGGGATGTTTAAAGATGTCCTAGAAGTTCCTAAGCCTCTCCTCCTTTTTTTGAATTCTTGTTTCTTCATTCTTTTCTGTTTGGTTGTTTCTTTCTTCCTCTGGTCCACTCCATTGATTTGAGTCCCAGTTTTCCTCCCATCTCTATTGGTTCCCTGTGTGTTTTCCTTCATTTCACTTATTGTAGCCTCCATTTGTTCATCTAATTTGTGAGCAAAATCAACCAATTCTGTGAGCATCCTGATCACCAGGGCTTTGAACTGTGCATCTGATAGGTTGGCTATCTCTTGGTCGCATAGATAAATTGGCTCTGGGGCTTTGATTTGTTCTCCGGTTTGAGCCATTTTGGGTGGGTTTTTTTTTTTTTTTTTTTTGGTCTGGTCGTGGATGTTATGTAGTGAGAGGTGGAGCCTTAGGTGTTCCCCAGGGCAGGGCAGCCCAGTCACTGGTTACTGACGCTGTATGTGGGGGCAGGGTCTGAAAGGGAACGATGGCACTTGCTCCACTCTCTCTCGGATTCCAGTTCCTTCTGCTGCTTCCCCTTCACCTGGATTATCTGCACACAAATGTGGGACCACCTGGTCAGCCAGCTACCTTGCACAGCCTCACTAGGTCTGCACCGTTGCCACGCCGTGTCTGGGGTCCGTTAGCCACCACCTGTGCACCTGGGGTCTGCTAGCCACTGCCTGCACACCTGGGGTCTCCCAGCCGTTGCTGCCTGTGCACCCGGGTCCACCAACCTCCACTTTTTTCCTGCCGCGACTCCACCCCTCTTACCGGTCTGGATGAATGGTTGTTGGACCTCCCTACAGTTTGTGTTCACCTACGCCTCCATCTTGGCTGGAAGTCCTTAAATAAGTATAATGTTAATGCATACAGATAAAGAGGTTCAGTCATCATATGCTACCTGATCTATTCATATAATACTTAAGTGCATTCAGATTTAGCCATTCTAAGAAATAGAGACCACAGTTTTCTTCACAGCAAGGGATGGACAATTAGTTCTGCTTCTTGCAGAAGGCTTCAATGAGACAACCTCTTCTCCTGAACGACTTTCTTTTTAGTCACCCATCTACCTTCTATTCTGCCCTGAACTCATTCTTTCATTTCATGAATGCTGTGAGTGACACATTCTTCTACAAAAATGTGTTTTCATATCTTTTCATAGGTTTTTGTCATATTTTCAAAGTAAGGTGTAAACAATTAAAGACCCAATTTATAGCTCCTTGTTCTTCTGCAATCTCTCCTTCCCACTCCAATCACTCTCTGCTCACACACCCACCGTCATCACTACTAATAGCCACACCTAGGATGCTTCCTACCTAGAAGAGGGAGAAGGACATGTTTTAAACTGAGTTGCAGATAAAGGAGAAAAGGAGTGAACTATGAGATCACCTCTGTGTTGTTGTTTTTTAAAATAAACAGGAAGTATGAGTCCTACTACCACCTTCCCCGGATTCTAGACTCCAACTTTTGTTGTTGTACTTTTACCATCCAGTTTTCAGCAATTGTGATTTAATTTGGGCTTATCTTTTGGCAAGCCATCCTCCTTCATTTGATAAATCACAAAAAGCTTCTCGTAAATATCATCTGAGTGGAGTGTTTACCAGCCTTAGAAAAGAGAGGCACATTCTCAACCACAACAAGTGAGGTGTGTGTGTGTGTGTGGCGGGGCGGGGGGAGGGGGTTCAGGATCACCCCATCCAACAGTTACCAAGGTACAAGACCTTCTCTGGTTTTACGCAAGTACAAGTGAGGGCCAGGGGTAAGTTGAAGGTGCTGATCAACAAACCCAAACTAGTGGTTGATTTTGAGTTTGACACAAACCAGATCTCAGGCACTGAAAGCTATTTAACTTAATTACTCTTCCAGTATGAGGCAAAATGGGAAACTGAGTGCAGTAATCAGTGCCAGTCTGGATTGTTAAAGCTGAGAAGGAAATCAGCTGTGGGGGGGAGGGGTGTTACTTGATTTCCTTCCTATTACTTAGTTGTTATTCTGAGGAATGCATTTAATTATAGAGAGAACTCCCTTATTTGCTTTCTAGTAGCTGGCATTTTTAGCTATTCCTACTGGCGCCTTCCCTTTGCTAAAAAACAAAAAGGCCTGTTTACAGCTAGACCACATCTCTCAGCTTCCACTTCTCAGCTTTCTCCCACACCAAAGGAAAGCAAGGTAGTGTGATGCAAATCGCCCCACAGTAGGCTACCTTTGCCGACCAGGGACCTATTTTCAACTGCATGCAAACTAGAACTCTCCGAAGACCTGTGAACTGTAAATAACTCAGGCTGTGAAAGGGGTCAACTTGGTTTAATTTAAAGTTCCACAGAGCTTTTCTATAGAAATTCAAACACCGGTGAACAAACCCCTCCGGGGCCTTTAAAAAAAAATTCCAAGGCCAGCACCTCTATTTACTCTTCAGACTCCTGCCTGTCTGGTGGAGGTCTGCTCTTAAAAGCTAATCAGTTCTTCTACAGTCTCAGCCGTGGCTCCCAGAGGCAGGCTGCCTCCTCGGCACAACCCGTGCATTGAGCTGCCGGAACACAGTGCCAGCTGGAACCTGGTAGATGAGGCATTTGCAGAAAAAGCAGCACCGAGGTTAATGCTGGGGCCAGGGCAAGACTGGGACCCGCAGAGGGTGGCTGAGCTGGGGGAACCTTGTCTGTCAGTCACCCAACATAGCTCTCTTCTGTTGCTGTGGAGAGTAACTCCCAGCCCTGTCTCATCGCACAGCTGCCCCACTGAAGTCACCTGAGAAATATCTTCATTGCTTTTCTTCGCTCATAATATATAGCCTCAATTCTGCACAACCAGAAAAATCAAAAGGGACACTAAGCACCTTTCCTCTCTGTCCCTTCTTCAAAAGTCATTGATGGGGAGACCCAGAATCCCAAAGGATCAGTGCAAAAGTGGTCTGAATGGACAGATTTCAGGACCAGAAAGGTTCCAAGGACACTTTGTATTCTACTAAAGTCTCTGTAGACGAATTGACCTCCCTTAAGCTGTAGACAGGATTTTAAGTTCTTAACTCTCACTTCACCCATGCTCAAATAAAATGGCTAAAATTGTGGCAAAAAGATCTGAGTTAGCTCTTAGGAGGGACTTTTTTACTGCAGGAGTGTGAGGCATGGAATACAAAGTGAGATTTTAACACATCTTGCTCTGAAGATATTTAGGAGAAAGCAGAGATCTTGAATTTTTTTCCTGAGGTTATAAGAACAATTCCGCTTTGAACCAGATGACTCCTCAAAAGTGGCAAACTTCGCAAGATTTATCGGTAAAGACAGCTGCCTACTCTGGCAGGGAGAATGAAAAATATCCCAGCATACGCCATAAAGCAAGTTAATACCCCATTATGATCACAACCTAGAACAGCTCTCCCATAAAAGAAAGTTGAACTCTTTGGTGTACATGGCCTAATTTTGTGATCTCCCTTTCCTGATTTATAATGCAAGCAGACACCCTGACGGGCTTCTGAGCATCGATGCCGATTCAGCCAGCCAGGGCAACAGGTCCTGTCTAGTTCAAAAGCCATGTAATCTTCTCCTTGATCAGGCATGTTTCTGCTGGGCTGACTTCAATCATGGACAACTGAGCCTTTGCGGTGGGGTATCAGAAGCCCTGGAAAGCTGTCTGTCTCAAACATCTGTTCTCTCCACCCCCAATGTGCTACAACGCCAGATTTTTTTTTAAAGGCCCATCTTTGAACCACATTTATCTGTAGTTATGTAAATACATCACCTGGAAAGGAAAATGTTTCATCTGTGAGTATCTATTAATCTGTTTTCATCTATCCATGCTTTGCAGGGACGGTGTGTACCTACCCTACCCAAGCTTGCTAACAAATCAAAGCCTGAGAGCACTAAACTGGGCAGGGTGTGTGTGTATGTGAGACGGAGACAGTCAGAGAAAGACAGAAGAAGGAGGAGGAGGGAGAATAAGAATAATGGTGAGGAGCAGGAAAACTTGATAACTAAGAAGTATGCATGTAGGATATAAACACAGAAGACAAATTTATCCCATGATTCAGTGTTGTTTTGTTTAGGGCAGTCCTGCCCTAGTCGTACCCTGCTCTGCCTTGCACTCACTTTGACACTGACACCTAAAGAAGAGGACCTAGACGCTGAGCCACTAGAAGGCAAACCTGGACGGACAACAAGAAAGGCTGTATGAGTGTGGACACCCTGGTGAGGAAGGCAGGCAAGGCCAAATGTTCCTCCAAGGAGGACCACAGAAATCTGTCACCAGTGCGACTGAACAAAAAAGGAAGCTCCGAAAAGCAGCTGTTCTGTTACTATGAAATGCACAGCCCTGCACATATGATGCCGGAGCCTGCCCACACAAAAATGAGTGCACTCACAAGAATGTACACATATGTATGTATATATTTATAGGAATGCACTGAACAAAGATAGCTATGTGTGCAGTTGGCTCTTTTTCTTACAAAGAACAAAAGAGTACACATAGTCAAAAAGACAAAAGACAAGTTCTAATCACTTCTGGAAATGTCGAATCTCAATATTTCCATTACGCCTTTCTCTTGGTAAGTTTGACTTCCTTCAGATGGTTTAACAGCCTCTGGATTTGATTTCTAGATGGCAAAGGCTGCCAGATGACAACATATGAGCTCTGTTTACTTTGGTCTCACTATATTGGCATCCCACCACCCTGGTGGGAGTCTGAGCCAAGCTGAGGAAACCAGAGACTCTGAGAGCTGGCCCCGTTCGCTTTACAGACCCCTAATAAGAGCTAATAGACCCTGCCCACTACAAGCACGGGAGTCATTCCCATTCAGCAATTAGCTTCGTGCCTGAATAAAGTAACCCTCCTGAGGACCCCGAGTGACTGAAAGCCAGATCTCCATGCCCAAGTTTTATCTACAGCACTACTGTGTTTCTCAAGACTAACCTCACTGAGTGCTGGATATGAACCAGGTTCTTTCTTAAATGTCATTTATTTTCAAGGAGCATCCCATCCCCAATTTCTTTCTTTCAATGTCAACAGCTTGATGCTCTTTGATACCAGTCACTGACCTGGCTTGTCTGCATTCTCACCCACAGAGGCCCTTGGCCAAAAACACTGCCACCTCCAAGTAAGTTTCTTTGCTCTTAGATTCTCCTCCATCTACAGTGAGTTGACTGTGCAGAATTCTTGACTACTACAAGATAGATAAAATTCTCTCTTACCCATTTCTCTTCCTTGGCAAGTAAACAGAATGAACTGGAAGAAGAAGGCTACTCAAGATTACTTGGAAGTGTCGAGGACACAAGGAAGTATGGCTGAGTGAGGTAACCCTACATAGACTAGAGTAAAAATATTAGAGCAAAGAAAGGGATGAAGGAAAGCAAGAATGAAGTGTAGAAAAGCGTAATCAGCTAAGTCAGTTAAAAGGTTAGACCAAGGTATCAGGGACATGAACAAAACCACGCCTAAGCAATAGTACTGAATTTATTTAACCATGGGAAGCCATCATTTATCTCAAGCCACCAAAAAAAAAAAAAAGGGTGTGGAATAAAAGATTTAGCAGAGAGAGAGTTGAGAGAAATAAAATGTCCTAAATGCCAAGAAAAAAAAAGAGGAAATGAGAGGCTCTGAAGACCATCAGAGAGAAAATTCATGATGGGGAAAGACTGGGAAAATGTCTGGACACATTTCCGATGCAACAGTCATCTAAACTTTCACAGTGCACAGCTCCTCTGCAACAAACCTTCTGCAGTTCATCCATCACTCATTAAAAGTACACCAAATGAGCCTTAAGAGAGATAGATGACCTTTCATATTTTTTCATGAATAATGTTAGTGGTGGTATCTTTCATCTTCACAGAACTGCTGAGGGACTCAAATAATTTCCAACCTGCTCTGCCCTTAACACAGAATGCAGTGCAAGGCGCTGTGGCAGGAGTACTGAGAATGCTGAGCATCCATTCACTATTTAATTTTATCAGGATGCATAGTCCTCACAAGTATGTGCCTCCTGTAAAATCTCTGGTGAGTCAGCATGTTGCTAAATTCTTCATTTAAGTCTTAGCACAGCTGTGGCACAGACATAAAAATATAGCTTGTTAAACTGCAGGAGTAGAGACCATGCTCCTCCTGAGAAATAGTTCAAGAGGATAAGATTTTTTTCTCTGCAGTATCAGAGCACTGTCAGTACAATGAACATCAGTTACTAAACAAGATTCTTGGAACTTAACAATGAATAAATGGAGTTTTAAAAGTGATGGAAGGGCATAGCTCAGATGATTATGAAGCTCTGGGCAATAAAGTGCTACATAGATACTAAATATTAATACTGTAATGGAATTTTAAGTTAATTTCCATGTCAGATCTCCTAGAGTTGTTCAGGCTATAGTCAGTATCCCTCTTCTGCTTTGTTTTTAGGAAAGTTACTCTCTCTTCTTAATCTAAGCAAAAGAAAAGACTTAGAAAAGGTTTGGTTGTATTTAGTTTTTCTTTTAAATCAAATGTGAAAAGCAAAAACTATGGACCTTGAAGCCTCAAATACCCATTATAATTGCTCTTTGTCTCCTTATAATAACACCTCCTTCCACATTGTCTCAGTGCTTACCTTTAGTGTGTCAACCTGAAAAGCATCTGTATCACTAAACTTGCTATGACTGAAAAGATTTCATCCATAAATGAAGTACATTTTCCGTCACTGACACAGTATTAAATGGACTGCTCTTATTAAACATACATTCTAGTAAGAGAAAATTTAAATAAGTGTGTGTGTGTGTGTATATATATATATATATATATATATATATATATATATCTCCAATTACTGCCAAGTACTAACAAGAAAAATAATGCAGACTAGGAAGAGAAATACAGAGATCAGAGACTGATTTTTTTTAAGATTTAATTTATTTTTTACATTTTATTTATTTTTATTTTTTAAAGAATTTATTTAGTTATTTTTAGAGAGAGGGGAAGGGAAGGAGAAAGAGAGGGAGAGAAACATCAATGTGTAGTTATCCCTCATGCACCCCCTTCTGGGAACTGGCCTGCAACCCAGGCATGTGCCCTGACTGGGAATCTAACTGGTGGCCCTTTGGTTTGCAGGCTGGCACTCGATCCACTGAGCCACATCAGCCAGGGTGATTTTTTTAAAGTGCAGTCAAAGAAATCCTCTTTGGTAAGATCACATGTGAGCAGAGAAGTGAATAAAATGAGAAAACTGGTCATAAACATGTGTAGATGAAACACCTTTCAGAAAGAAGGACTAGGAAGTGAAAAAGCTCTGAGCTAGAGGCATAAGTGGCATAGGCTAGGAAATGGGAAGAAAGCTAGTGGGACTCAGTGGACAAAAAAAGAGTGAAGAGGAGAATGAAGAGGGGAGTCTAAAAATGAGAAAGATGGTGCAAGGCCATACTGTGTAGGACTTCATGGGCTGTTGTGGGCTGGTTTGGATTGTAAGAACGCTATTTAGAAGGGAAACAAAGGAGGGAGCATTTAGCAGGTCTTTGTAATAACATAGGTAAATTAGGATGGAGACTTGCTCTGTGGCAGGGTTAGGAAGAGGTAATTGAGTTCTAGGAACATTTCAAAGAGAGACCAGTCTGGATTTCCTAGTGGATTGAATGTGGGATGTGAGAGAAAGAAAGCAGTTATGAAAACTCTCTGGGTTTTCCCTAAAGCAACTTGAAATATGGAGTTGCCTTTTAGTGAGATGGGCAATTTCATTCTACAAACTCAGATGGGCAAAGGAAAATGTGGCACTCCCCTCAACCTGGACACAAATTCTCCTCTGATGCAGCTCTCCATTTCAACTATTTTCTTTCTCCCTTCTCACCTTGTTTACTAAGGCCTGCTCTCAAGAGAAACTATTTCACCTGAACCTAACTGATCTAGGAGAGGGGACATATCCAATTCAGGCTCACTAAAAACCTGAGAATCATGGGTCCACTGGTGCTTTCCCTCAACTACTTCTTTCTACCACATCAATGCAGCTTCTTTAGCATAACATGGAATTACACCTAAAAGAACTCCAAGACCCAGACTCTATTTAAGACATCTGTAGTGATACTGAAAGAAAACACAGAACACAAATCCAAGGACACTAGGGGAAATATTAGCTTCTGACATCATAGCTATAACAAACAATAAACACATCTAATTTCTAGCCAGATCATATATGGCTTTCAATAAAAAATTACAAGACATACAATAAAGCAAAAAACATAGTGTGAAGAGTCAGAGCAAGAATCAGAACCAGAACAGATATGGCACAGACCAAAAATATGCCACAAAGCTATAGTAATCAAAACAGCATGGCAGTGGGGTTAAAATATACGTATAGAAAAATAGAGCAAAACAGAGAGCCCAGAAATAATCCCACACATTTATGGTCAATTGATCCTCATCAAAGGTGCCAAAACATACAACAGGGAAAGGACAGTCTCTTCAATAAGTGGCATTGAGAAAATTATTCCTCCACATGCAGAAGAATAAAATTGGACCATTGTCTCATTCCATATACAAAATTCAACTCAAAATGGGTTAAAGAGTTAAATGTAAGACTTGAAACCATAAAGCTATCAGAAAAAAAAATAGAGAGAAATCTTCTTGACATTGGTCTGGGCAATGGTTCTTTTAATATGACCCCAAAAGCATAATCAACAAAAGCAAAAATAGACAGATGGGATTTTATCAAACCAAAAATCTTCTGCAAAGAAATAAAATCAACAGAGTATATAGACAACCTATGGAATGAGAGAAAATACAACCATACCATACATCTGCTAACAGGATAGTAACTAAAATGTATAAGGAATTCACCTTGGCTGGTATGGCTCAGTGGATTAAGTGCCAGCCTGTGAATCAAGAGGATGCTGGTTCAATTCCCGGTCAGAGCACATGTGGGCTGTGGGCCAGGTCCCCAGATGGGGGCATACAAGAGGCAACCAATGATGTTTCTCTCACATGCTGATGATTCTCTCCCTCTCTTTCCCTCTCCCCTCTTCTTTCTCTAAAAATAAATAAATAAAATGGTTTTTTTTTATGTATAAGGAACCCAAACAACTCAATAGCAAGAAAACAGCCTAATTAAAAATGGGCAAAGGATCTGAATAGGTATCTCTCAAAAGAAAACATATAAATGGTCCACAAATATATGAAAGGATGCTCACCATCACTAATCATCAGGGGAATGCAAATCAAAATCACATTGAGGTATTACTTCACACCTATCAGAATGGCTATTATCAAAAAGACAAAAGAGAAGTGGTGATGAGATCATGGAGAAAAGGGAACCCTTGCTCACTGTGGGTGGTAATGTAAATTGATACAGCCAATTTGAAAAACAGTACAGAGATTTCTCAGAATATTAAAAATAGAATTACCTTATGATCTAGCAAACTCACTTACAGCTATTTATCTGAAAGACATAAAACCAGTTTCTCAAAGAGCTATCTGCACTCCTGTGTTCATCGTAGCATTATACATAATAGCAAGGTATGGAAAAGAACACAGTGTCCATCAGTGAATGACTGGATAGAGATGTTGCTTACTGCATACACAGTAAAATACCATTCAGCCATAAGAAAGAAGGAAATCCTGCCATTTGAAACAACATAAAAGAACCTGGAGTACATTATTGTAGTAAAATAAGCCAGACAGAGAAAGAGAAATATTGTGTGATCTTACTTAGATGTGGAATATGAAAAGAAAAGTTGAACTTAGAAATAGAGAACAGGACAGGCATGATTAGGAGCTGTGGAGGTGTGGGAAGTGGAGAGATGTTGGTCAGAAGGTACAAACTTACAGTTACATGGGATGAATACAACTAGGGATCTAATGTACACTCATCACGACAATAGTTAATAATGCTGTACTGAACACTGAAAATGTGCTAAGTTGATTTCAGGTGCACTTTTCACCAAGAAAATGGTAACTATACGAGGAGAAATGTTAGCCTGCTATAGTAAAACTTTCACTTTGGGAATGTATATCAAATCATAGCTTAAACGTATACTGTTTTATTTTCTAAAAATCGGATAATATGGAGGTTACAGTTGAAACTAGGTATACGAGTATGTAGCATTGGAGACAGAGGGTCTTTTTAACAAAGTCAGTTCTCTTTCCCTTTGCAAAACTAGTAGGAACCCAGTGTATCCACTAAAGTAGTCAGGATCCCATAAGGCAAAGAAAGGTGTATCACAGAAGAGTAATAAAAAGCACAAATGCAGAAGCCAAAAGAAAGAGAATTGAAAAAGCACCATGTGATGAAGTTTGAGAATAAGGATTCTCCCCCAACACACATATCTTCCCCATAGGGGTTCATAGCCATAGACACTAATATACCCAGGTTCAGAAGTTTGGCCTCATGGAAGTAATGCTTGGTTTTATGCACAAGTAGCTCAAGTAGTGTTTTAAAATAAACTGTTGCTATATATCTAATGTAATAGATGCTGTCCCATGTATCTCATATTTGCAGATTGTTGGGTGAGAAATTATTATCTGCCACCTCAATACAGTCTATGTGGTTAATTATATGAGTCATTTGTAAAATCCTATCATGCTTGAGGTGTTAAGTAAAACTTTAGTGGTGTTCCTACCATCTGAGGCTCAGTGCAGCTAAAGAAGATCAATACAGAAACAACCCTAACCACACTGCACTAACGTAAACACTCAAAGTCATTTGTTCTGATTCTACAAAGGGGGTTACATGTTTCCACTCCCCATAGATCACTTGCATTTAATATTTTCTCTACCAAATTCAGACAGGAAATTACATACAAGTCAATTCCATTACACAGCTGAGATCTAGCAATTTAGGAGAATAAGGATGAAAGGAATAGCAATACTTAAGCAAAAGAATGACTCTTTAATATCTAGAAATCATTCCTAGGTTTAGAAAGAACATTACCATATATAGGACAAAAGAGTCTCTTCCTTGATAAGGTATAAGGTAGCAAGCATTAAGTAGCAGAAAATCTCTGGATTGGGAATGAGAATATCTTTGTTTTAATATTCAGTCCATGACTCACATACTGTGTCACTGGGGAAGTTGCTCAACCTACTTGAGCCTCATTTTCCTCCTTTGTAGGATAAAGATGATTATACTTGTCTTGTATGTTTCATGTTGTGCTACAGTAATCAACTGAGATAATATATATAAACATGTTTGGGAAACTATAAATTATAATTGATATTTTCACATTGTTGCAATACATTCTGCATCCATTATTTCATTTAATTATAAAACCACCAGGAATATACAAATAAGTTATTATTTTATATAGTCTTTCACATTGTGAACTTAAGTCATGGCAAGATTCAATACACCACATGTGATTGGCAAATAAATTCCCCAACACATGGGGGACAGTCATTTAAACTGCATTTATAATACACCATATTTTGGTTTTCTTCCAAAGAAGACATCCAAAATGGTCTTAGGAAACACAATAGCCAAGGAACAGGTAGAGGTGGGACAGTAGAAAAATTGTATCAGATTTGCACTTCATAGAACTCTAATGGCATGTACCAAAATCACAAGTAGTGAATATATTTCCTCTAGCTATCTATGCTGCTATAAAGACACAATGAAATATATCTTTATCCTCTTTGATAGCATTGGTAAATATTGTTCATATAAAAGATGTTACAAATTACTCACTGCCACATAGAAAAAAGAAAGTCAGCCTTTACAACTATGAAGTAATCAAAGACTATATTTAAAAACTTGGAGGCCATAGTCATAAAATGTGATTTAACTGAGGATTTTATGGTATGCTCATGAACAAGTAAATCAGACTCTTCAGTGTTTATACCTGATAACTTCTGGTTTCACAGCCCATCACTCAGAAAAGAGCTGCTATAATTAACCCATAATACAGAAATTCCATAAGCAGCCTGCAGATAATAAAAATGATGATGGATTGCCCATTCTTTGGCATCACTAAGGGGGTACTTTTTAAATTTCTTTCCTTGATCAAACATGAGCTCTGAACTTGAAGGGGAAAAAAGGGAACGATATCTGAAATACTGTTGATTTTTTTTAAAGGTAGACCCTGTTTATATAAGAAAAACTAGTTTTCAAAATTGTCAAAAGTTATTCATGAAACCAAAATTTAAATAAATCTTATTCTATTTAAGGTTCTACTATTAAATAAAAATAAGCAAGGTATCTAAGGAACATTCTAAAACAATTGTTGGCAAACTTGTCCCATAAAAGGCCAGATAGTAAATATTTTAGACTTTCTGGGCTATACAATCTCTGTCTCAACAACTGGACTCTGCCTGCCATAACAGCTCAAGAGCAGCCACGAGTAACACTTAAACGAACGAGCACGGCTGTGTTCCAATAGAAGAAGTAAAACCAATAGGTCCCACCCTCCTGAAATCCCCCCCTCAGAGTTCCACTGCTTCTCTCTCCCCTCAGCTGTCATTGACCTTCCACTGGACTAAAACAGAACTGTGAATATAACAGATTTCAGTGAGTTCTGTGAGTCCTTCTAGTAAATTATCAATATGGGGGTTGTCTTGAGGACTCCTTCAATTTGAAATCGGTGTCAGAAGGGTGGTCTTGTAGACCGTTCCCTAACTTCACATTCCATGTCTCCTAAAAACTGGGGGAAGCCAAAGAAAGAATTGTCTTTGAATGTAGTTCGTGAAACTACCCAGGCTTCCTCAAGACTCTGGCACAGTCACAGAATCAGAAAAAGAGGGTATAATTGAAAAGCCTTCCCAGGGAATCCTGAGATTCTCCTGGATTTAAAGCCTCTTCCATGGGGAATTCTTGATATTTTCTAAATAAATACCATAGTAGAAGATAGCGTGGAGGTGCATGGGGTTTATAAGTTGATTGCTTTATCACTATCTCACTAAAGTCTTCCCTGACCCACCATTACTTAAGTTATAAATCAAATAAATTTCACATTCTATATTATCTGCAGTCCAACCCCAGACCATTTTATCTCCTGCTGCTTCCTTCCACGCTGTCCCGGTGGGTCCTGTGCCAACACCCTGATTTAATGGTTCAGGGTGGGGCCCTGGCATCAACATATTTTAAAAGCTTCCCAAATTATTCTACTATGGATTCAGGATAAATAAGCTCCTAATGTTTTACAGCCACATAAGATGACAATTCATCATACAAACCTAAGATAACATTGCATTTTTACCTCTAGAAATCCACTTCTTGAAGGTCCTGCTCATAAAACAAAAGGAAGCCTTCCATGATCACACTGGATCAGGATTACCATCTGTTTCTCTGGGTTCCCATAAAGTTTTATCGGCATCATTCCATAGTACCGGACTTCTCACATCCTGCACTGTAACACACTTAAGAAGCTGAAATGTAAACAAACAAACAAAAACTAGTATGGTTCAAATATCAGCTCCATAATCTTAGGAAAGTCAATGTTCAGTCTTCAAAATTTTAAATACTTCATCTATAAAATTTGAAAAACAAATGGTCATTTTAAAGTGTTATCATAGTTTTAAATAAGAGACTTCTGTGTTCCCCATCCTTCTTCATGTCATAGTATATACAAAAAAACATTTTAATAGCTTACTGGTGGAGGATGCTTGTGATCAGAGGTGACGGGCTGTGGGCTCCATCTGCTCCAGGCCATGCCCCACTGTTCCTGGGGTGAATGAGATCAGTGTCTGAACACACCTGTAACCATTCAAAAAGTGCTGAGTGGCTGCCCACTGAAGTCACGTGGAGAGCAGTACAAACCACTCAAGCTTGGATATGGCTCCCAGAGATGGTGATTTAATTTGGAACAGAGCCTGAGGTATTGGGGCATTTGTAAAGCTCCCAGGTGATTCTCATGTGCTATTCACGTTTGAGGACCACCATTTACAAAACAGTTGGATCACAAACATCATTAAGTAAACATCTAGGTTATAAATTTCTCAAGTGTGAAGAATATGTATTGTCCATTTCTTTAAAACATTACCCAAGCCCCAATCCTTACCAACACTGTTCCTTCAATAGAATACATGTTCAATAAATATTTTTTTAATTCAGATTTTTTTTAATGATTTGAAGAATGATTCCTTGCTATTGCTATTTGGATTTTGCTCTTTTCCCCATTTTTATTTTATTTTTTATTTTGTGTATTTTTGTTCAGTTACAGTTGTCTTGCCTTTCCCCCAATGCGTTCAAATTAATACACCAAAGAAATAAAATTTAAAAGGGCAAAGCAGGCTGTGAAGGTCACTGGAGAAATCCTTTCCAAAGTGGGTCAGACATTATTTGAGCGGCCTCAGGCCCCTCAGAACCCCATTCCCACGCACCACCCACCCCTTCTGTGCACAGGGCCAGCTCTCAGACTTCCCCAAGCAGGCCCGTGTGGCCATATCACAGGATGTCACCAGTTTCCCAATCTTACTATGGAGAGTAAAGCAATAAAACAAATGTTGAAGAAAGGAAAAGTTCTATATATAACTAGGAATGTTTTCAGGACTAGTTCAAATGTAAGAAAGCTGAGCACCTTTAAGGTGAAAAATGCAGGCTTCTCAACTTGTTTATGTTTTTGGCTTTCATTGTAAACAGGATTATTTCTTATGGAATTTGCCTCCAGTGTTTGGAAACCTTGAAACAGAGAGAAAAGACTTCTTGGTGACCGATTCTGATTACTGAAATGACTTATTGTAAGGAGTCCATGTTTATTAATTCACCAGAAATTCTACAGCTCGTAATTAATTCCATTTATATTCAACAGACCCTGAATGTATTTCCATAGAGTATTTTCATATAAGATAATAGGCTCAACCAACCATTGGCCAACTTTACCAATAACAGAGAGGCAATTGATCCAAAATGAAGCATGCCATCTCTGTTCAAAAACTTAAAATGCATCCATGGAGGTCATGCAAAAGGATTTTTAGAAAGTTAAAAACACTTAACTATTGCTCCTCTCCCTACACTCACCTCTACACACACACACACACACACACACACACACACACACACACACACACACCCCTCAGTTATTTGTGTCATACATTAGGGTCGGTGGAGTACTTAAGTTTTACTCTTCTAGCTCTTGCATAATATTTTTTAACATTTTATTTTTATTTATTTTTAGACAAAGGGGAAGAGAGTGAGAAAGAGAAGGAGAGAAGCATCAACGTATGTTTGCCTCTCACACAACCCCCACAGAGGACCTAGCCCGCAACCCAGGCATGTGCCCTGACTGGGAATCGAATCAGTGACCCTTTGCTTCACAGGCCAGTGCTCAATCCACTGAGCTACACAGCCAGGGCTCTTGCATAATATTAAAGGTGCATTCAAACAGGCTTCTGTGCCTCAGTTTCCTTACCTGTGTAATGGGGGATGGGGTGGGCTATAGCATTACTAATGCCTTTTAAGACCTGATTATGATTTCATGAAACTTTTAAAGTAAATGAAAGAAACACTAGTATTTGGGGAGTGCCTGCTTTCAGAAGTTAATTATGTGGTTGCAACAGAGAAATACATACCTAAATTAGCTTAAGAAAAAAAGAACTTTTTGGAAACCATCAGTAGTATCCAAAGGCAGGCATTAGAGCAGAGCCGATATGACTCTCCTAAGATCCTAGCTCACACAGGCACTTGCTGCTCTTTCTTTCTGAGCATTGCTTTTGTCCTCTGTCTACCAAAACATTTTCTTTGCACTAGTGAAAAGTGGTCCCAGTGGTAAAAAATGGCCAGCACACCATGGCTGACCTCTGGCCTCTCAACCCCAAAGCCCAAGACCCACTGACTAGAGTTTCTGTCCCAATTCCAACTGATTGGAAGAGAGTCTCATTGGTCTATCTTGAATCAGGTACCCACCCATGGCTATGTCACTTCTGGGGGGCAGGGTCCCATGGTCCTAACTGGGAGGTCGAGGCCCATCCTTACCTTAAGGTCTGTGGGTTATAGCTACTTTTGCAAAAGGTACATAGAAGTAACTATTCCAACTTCTGGGCTCTAGGCCTTTTAAGCTGTTGTCTAAATCTTTATAACAACCTCATAACCCAGGATTTTATCGCCACTTTGAAAAAATGAATGGTGCTGAGAGAGTTGGAGTGATTTGTCCAAGACCACATGACAAGTTACTGCTTTGAGCCCATGTACTTTCCACTAAAAATATTCATCCTTGGTGGAGGTTGTACAGTGTAGTTGTATTTGCTATACACTGTGGTTACTAAAGCAGATTTAAAAATAATACAGTAATTTGACAGTTTTGTTTGGATATTCTAGGCATTGTAAATAATATCTTGGGTATTAATTTTTAAGAAGTATTATTGTACAAGCTGACAATTCACAATTTCCATAGTTTATTTTCCTGAGCATAGACATCCTGGGAACTAACAAATGTCCTGTGTTCAGGAAAAGTAATAACTCCACATATCTAATATGACCATGTCTCGGGCAGAGTACTAAATGCTTTACATATCACTGAATCTTCAAAAGAGCCAATAAGGTAGCTACTATTATTACCCCGTTACCCAAATGAAAAAAGCTGAGGGTGAGAGAGGCACCCTAACTTGCTCAGGTCGCATATTGCATAGTACCAGACTGAATGTTTGAACTCAGGTCCAGTCGATTCCACAGCTCTGAACCACAAAGATTTGCATCTTCCCAATATTTAGCCAATAAGTGAATGAGGATGAAATTTGAGCACATATAAATGATCACTAATATAGATATTCGAGTTCTGTCCAGAAAAAATCCAGCCATTGTTAATATAACGAGAATAATTTGCATGACATTGATGTAACCTAGCTGCCAAGGAGAGTGGACTGGAATGCGCATGTATGAACAATGATGACTTCACTGTACTAGTCAGTGGGGGCAGTAGTCACTGTTGAGTGCATATGTGTACTGTGTGGCCATCGCATTCAAAATGACTGAGCAAGTAAAGCAACAAATCTGCATCAAAGTTTGCATTAAGCTTGAACATTCCTCTGCAGAAACTGTTGGGGTGAATCAGGAGGCCACAGCCATGGGCAACTGGTGATTGGCAGCTTCATCATGACATCATGTCTATTCATGCATCACATCTCATGCAGAGTTTTTTGGCAAAACATCAGATCACTGAGGAGACTCAGCCCCCCTAAAGCCAAGATTTGGCACTCTGCGACTTCTGGTTTTTCCCAAAACTAAAATCACCTTTCAAAGGGAAGAGATTTCAGACTGTTGATGAAATTTAGGAAAATATGATGGGGCAGCTGATGGCAATTGGAAGAACTGTGTGAGGTCCCAAGGTGCCCACTTTGAAGGGGACTGAAGTACTATTGTCCTATGTACAATGTGTTTTGTGTCTTGTACCTTTGTCAATAAATGTCTCTATTTTTCATAATACATGCCTGGATACTTTCTGGACAGACCTCGTATTCCAAATATATTTGTATTATTTCACTTTCTTTTATGTGTCACATATGCAAGGATGTCATACATGACAGCATATATTTAAATCTATGCCTAATATTTGGCATATATTAAAAAACACTAGAAATAACATTTTGCCAGAAGGTTTTTTTTAAACATTTTATTTATTCATCTTTAGAGGGGAAGGGAAGGAGAGAGGGAGAGAAGGAGAGAAATATCAATGTTTGGTTGCCTCTCACACATCCCCGTTCAGGCATTGGCCCTCAACCCAGGTACATGCCCTGACTGGGAATCGAACTGAGATCCTTTGTTTCACAGGCCTGCGCTCAATCCACTGAAGAAGTTTTTCATCTAATGTTTGTTGTAGTCTGTTATATACCCAATACTCAGCTATGTAATTAATATTTTATTTTTTTCCAGACAGACTAGAGTCAACTGCTTTTTTAAAACAAGACAGTGATCTGATTTCCTAGGAAAAAATTTACAAATCTTTCAAAAGAAACAAATCTGCTTTCTTTTTCTTTGTCTCTGATGAGAGAAGGGAGCCAAGCCTCAACTGTCAGCAGATGTTCCCAGCCTCCTCTAGAACAAATTATAAAGCACCATAACCCAGCCTTTGTCCCGCTGCAGAGGCATCTTAAACTCTTACTTATCTGGTTTCTTTTTTAAAAAAGATTTTATTCTTTTATCTTTAGAGAGAGGGGAAGGGAGGGAGAAAGAGAGAAAGAGAGAAACATTGATGTACAAGAGAAACATCCATTAGCTGCCTCCCACACACCCCAACCAGGCCCAACCAGGGATCTGACTCACAAACCAGGTATTTGCCTTCACCGGGAACTGAACCCATAACCTTTCAGTTTGTAGGAAAATTCCCAACCCGTGGAGTCACAGCACTCAGGGATGGTTTCTTTCTTTACTAATCCCTAAATTAGGAGTATATAAATTAGTTGAAGACAGTGAGAAGACAACAAATAAATGAACACATTAGTAAAAAATATAACTGAACTTTTGTCACAATTAAAGAGAAATGTAAAGTGTTTTACCCATCTGTGTTTTAAATTAAGAAAAGACCATTAAACTGGCATATATTTAACAAGTTATCATGAATTCTATAGAGCAATTCTGTTAAGGTAAAATCAGGGAAAAGAGAAAAAAAGAGGGTGTCATAGAAAATAATACAGTAAAAGAGGCTTTATAGTAATACAAAATAAAGTACAAGAAAAGAAAGAAAAATTACACTCTCACAAATATTTAGAGACATACACTAGAAAAGAACTAAAGATGGAGTACTACAGGCAAATTAAAAGATACAGAAGAGTATTAGAAAAAAAGTAGACCAACAGTTTCACAGGCTTCAGTGTTACTCAGAATATGGTCAGAGGAAGATGAAAATTGCCTGGAGCCCTTGTTAAAACACAGATTGTAGAACTCGTCCAAAACCTACAGAGTCAGATTCTCTGAGGGCTTGGAAGCTGATATCTGTCATTGCAATAATCTCCTCAGCTGGTTCGCAGGCACACTAACGCTTAAGAACCACCACACAAGGCTGGACATTAAGTGGACACGGTGGTGCCAAGAGTCATCCTCAGTCTTCTCCTAACCCAAAGTCCAAGCTCTGATTACTTAACAATAATTTTATCCTAAATAGGGATGAAGACTCTGATTTTTAAAATAGCAGGTGTATATGAATGTATAACACAAATATTTTATTCCCACCTAATTTTGAGAGTTTGTTTTTTGTTTTTGTCATTTTTAAGAGAGAAAAATTCCCACTTCTGGAATGGACAATGTCAAACATTACATTTCCACAATTAAGATTGTTAATTTTCTAACCATTTAAAAGAGGGGAATTTCTGTGAACATCACAAAAAATTGTTTGTGACATTTTCAAATAACATTTTCATTTTCATGAATAAAATGTTCATAGGAATTACAGATTGTCGGGTTCTATTTGACTTCCCCCCAAATTAAGAACCACTTTTCAGAAAATTGATTCTACTATTACAGCTGTTCCCACTTTTTCTCCCTTTTCCCACCTCTCCCCAGCTCCGCCCTCTCCCCTCCTCAGCCATGAGTCAAGCAGAAATATTCTGTGGCCTATCCCTTCACCATCTTTCACCCTGACCCCACCCTCCCACTCTGGCGGCTGTCTGTCTGTTCCATGTGTCTATATAGCTTCTGTTTTGTTCGTTAGTTTATTGTGTTCATTAGATTCCACAGGTAAGTGATACCATGTGGTATTTGTCTTAAAGTTAATACTGAGAGTTTAAAATGTGATGTTGCATTTTTGCAACTATAGTCACAAAAATATCTTGGTTAATCCAATTGTTTAAACTGATCAGTCAACCAAAAATGTTCTCCTCCTTGCCTCAAATAGTAAGATCTGAAAATCAAACTTTGATATTTAGCAGATTTAGATATAGAAACCTGAACTTGAAATCAGGTGATTTTGCCAGGTTGAATAATCTTCCAACACTTTGCTTCCTCCTACATTCCATGAGGCTCCAGGGTCAGTTCATGTCTACAATTTCTTTCTGGTGCAAAGTGTTCAAACTCCTTCCTTTCATGAACCCATGTTTACATCACTGTCTAAAATTTTCTTTTATTTGACACTGAGGAAATGAATATTTTTCAAACCCTCCAAGTGCAGTGGCTCAAAGCCCATGCTATAAAGCCAGCCAATTTCCATGTATGTTTAAAGTTCACTGATTTTCCATTCTCAATACAGATTTATAAAAGGAAATTTCATCGATTGTAAATAGCATCATTTATCAAGTTTATTGCTCCAGCAAGTCTGACTTCAGAATTTACCTGGCTGAATGACTTTTACATGGTTTCATTGTTCTAGAAAAAATTCATTTTTAAAACTTAAGTGCAAGATGAGGGTGCAAGAAATTTTACACATTGAATATGTGCAGTTCTTAGTATATCAATTGTACCTCAATAAAACTGTTTTAAAGGAAAACATAAATAAATAAACAAACAAACAAACAAATAAATAAAGAGTGAAGGAGGAAAAGATGAGAGGGCAAGATTCCCAAAGCACTCATTTACTCTGAAAATTTACTTAAGTGGTAAAACAGGATATGACAGAGACCTAGCCCTTGTTTTCTTAACCAAATCACACACACACACCCCTTTCAGTTACAAGAAAATACTGCAAATTATATACTCCAGCCACATCACAAATTAACCAAAATCCTTACAAAATAACAACTAGAAATGAGCTCATATTTCATGCTCCCAGAGAACATCCAATTAATCACACACACAAAGACTTTTAATGTGCCTGCCGTATCACTGCAGCCCACACCTGCTCGCTCGCAAGTTTCCTGAGCACGCTCTTCAGAGACAAGTTCTGCCTTAGAATTGAACTTAGCTTAATATATATTTTTATAATAAAAACAGTGTCATCAGCCCAATATGTTTCGTGTGTCTTTTGTTTGCAATGATAGCACTAACACTTATTCACAGTCAGCCTTTCAACAGCAGAAAAGACACACTTAGGACTGACACAAGCAGTCGCAGAGTACGTCATCTCCCTTTTCTTCTCCCTGAACAACAAAACTTTGCCAACACCTAAGGTTTTACCAGCATTTCCCTTCTCTTGGTGTCTGCATATTGTCAGGGGCCATGCTCAGATCAATGATTTGGCCTCATGATTTGCAGCCATTGGAATCCCCAAAGATATAAGTATGTACCAGCATCTGTTCTTTTCCAGTCTCCGACCAGAATTTACAGCTGTGGCAGAGGATAGCTTCTCATCTTTCTAAGGTAAATTTGCATGGCAGAAAGGGTGGGGGGGATGCCTCGATCAGCTCTTTAATAAACTTTCAAGTTCTTCTCTGTTATGGGAGACTGGAGCAAACTCTTTAAAAAGGTTTTACTCAAACTAACTCTAGAAATCTGACCATCTCCAAAGACTAAGTTCTTCAAGGGTTGGGGAGAAAATTTATTTTGGCACCAGCAAACTTTAGAAATGTTAGATGATGACAGATGTAAATACATGGACTTTTCCCTTTCATTGGTCAAAGTCAATATATTTTATGTTTTCAAAAGCAACCCACAGTTTCAAAAACTGGGAGGCAACCTGGAAAATAGTTTAGACCAGCACTGTCCAATGGAATTTTCTACGATGATGGAAATGTTCTATATCGGTGTTGTCCAATATGGTAGGCCCTAATCGCATGTGGCTGCTGAGCACTTAAAGTGTGGCCAGTGCAGCTGAGGGAAAAAATGCTTAATTCTATGTAAGTTTAATTAATGTAAATGTAAATTTAAATAGCCACAGGTGGCTACTCTATTGGCAAGCATAGATGTTTCAAATTTATTTGATGTAGGTCTTAAATGACATAAAATGATATATTTCATTAAATACATTTATGAAAAGAATAAAATTGCATCAAAACATAAAGTTCTTTATGTAACTAGCCAATAATATGTTGATTGCTGTAGAAACTCAGTATTATAGCAATATGTATCTTTCCAATTTAAAAAATAGATGTTAATTAAACCAGGAGTAGATGAGAACATTCTTGTAAACTCTTAAACAATGCAGATTAACATCAAACACGCCCCCCCCCCACTCTAACCCCATCAGCCAGTTCCTCCCTGTGTCTTCTGGGGGTGTGGGTGCATACCTTATTTTTCCTTGTAGCTGTGTCGGAATCCTAAGTATGAATTTCTGTAGTTTATTTGACCATTTTGACCACTCTATACTTCCTGTAGTCTTAGTTTGTTTACAGTTTTTACCTATTTTAAAATCCAACTAAATGGATATTCATTCCATAATCCCCTCAAGAGGTATTTCTGATGGAACTGTCATTCTAATGCCAAGTACTTTTGTCTCTCAACTTCAGTCTCCCTCATGTCCCCATAGCAAAATAAGAAGGATGTTTTAATTGGTGCACTTTTGTACTTGGCAGTGTTGATGCCATTGTTAGTCAGGATAATGCAAGCTCACCTCCACCACAAATACCCCCAAAGTGTTTCCACTTCTGTTTTACCACCTTTAGTCTTCTCTTAGAAGTACCCTGTTTTTGCTTGAGGCTATTTGAATTAGGTTTTTGGTCACTTGCAATACAAAGAATCCACCAAATACAGTTGCATAACAGGTATTTTTTTGAAGGATCATGCTGAAGTATACAACATGTAGATTACCTCAGCTTTACTCAGCATCCCTGTTTATTACAGACATTGTCTGAATCTGCATTTCTGTGGTGGGTGACAGCATCACTGTTTATAAGTGAAACATTTTATATTCACTCATGGAAATAACTGCACAGAGGATATATATACATATCAAATGCTATTATCCTTGTTTTATATTAATGAGAAAAATGGAGACTCAGATAAGCCAATGATGTTCAAAACCTGGGACAATGTCCAAGACTTTCAGCTTGTAGCTCATTGCTTACTTGCTTCTTTGTTTGTTTGTTTGTTTGTTTGTTTATTTAGAGCCCATGTGTTTCCTACATTAAAGCAAAGGGTGAAGGGACTAGGTGGTGAGAACCAAGACACTGAGGATGGTATTTGTTGATGTCATCCTCGACATCTCCTGGCCTCATGTAGTGGAAATCTGCTTTCGCTTTGTACTTTATATGAAGTCACTCTGCAGTTAAAGGTGTTGAAAACTCCCTCTCCAATAGGAATGGCACAGAGCACAGATTAGTACCAATCACAGTCAATGTTGACCCCACCAAATGACCCAGTGAGAAGACACTGGAGACTAACACACAACTCATGACACAAAGCCATGGTGACTGGATGCCAGAAGTCACTGTGGACCTCTGGCATCCAGTTTTTTCAAAGGAAACAGGGTATGACAGCATAGTGCAGAAGCCAAAGTTTTGTGTCTGTCAGCCTGTCATTTATGCCATTTTATTCTTACTACCTCTCTAAGTTAGCTCTGGCAAGTGGAAGGGATGTGAGACTTCTAAGCCACTGTTCCCATCTTGAGATAACTCCCAGAGCATCAGGAAAATAAACCTCTGTCATATCCTTCTCCTACCTAGCACCCTTATTCCTATTTGGGCATATTCCTCATAACATAGAGTGATTGTGACATCAAACAGAAATTTTACAACTGGCAACAACAGGGAATCTGTATGAAAAGTGGAAGTCTTTATTTATAAGTACGAAAGAAGAGTGTATCTCCAAAACCAATGGGGAAAGGTTAATTCTCTGGCTTCCAGTAGATCCATATTAAATTGTCCCAAGGTACAACACAAGTAAGGTTCCAACAGTAATGATTTGTTCAAGGTTTAATTCAGAAGCTAACAGGTAAAAAAAGACTTTCCCAGACATTTGTTTTTGCTTCTTACCAACTGCTGGACCTTATCCTACCAAGGACAGAGGTTCCTTCAGATGACCAGAGAGACAGTGAATGATTTGAAAGATTTTATCCCATACCTTTTTCTTTTAATAATAAAAACTATGTATTATGATTATTACTTTTCCTGCCACTGATGTAATTTAAAAGTTGTATTTAATCTTATTTTCCTAAGTGTTAATATTTTCAATATTTGAATTCTGTCTCACTTCTCATTTGTCAAAGGGCCTGTTGTCAGAGTTCTAACTAGCACAGCAACCTCAGCCAAAGAAAATTTTACCTTAAGAATAACAGTCACTGAAAAGCTTTATATATATGGTCCTAATATTGCAAAAATTCCAAGGAGATTTGTATGTTTCTCACCTTCCTTTGCCCTCTAACAAACATATCCTGTCTCAAAAACAAACAAAAAAATAACTTACATTTTGACTTTATTGATTTAAAACTTTTCTATTAATGATTTACTTCTCAAAACAGAGGTCTAGTCTTTATGAACCAAATCTATTTTTACCTTGTGAGTGTAGGTGTTTGAATGATAATATTAGCCACTAGATGGAATTGTTTAATTCAATGTCACCAATATCCTGTCACATTATAGTTACTCTCATCTCACCAGATCACTATGCACATTCCATTGACTGCCTCTGTAATTAGTCACTATGGCCTAGAAATGTCATCAAAAAGAAAATTGTCAATTCAAGCATACCAGGCAGACCATCGACAGAGTAGATATTCGATATTCTGGAGCCAAGTTCAGCCCGGTGAAATTGAATGTAGTTGGAAATATCGAAGAGTGTGATCACTCTGTCAAAGATTTATAAGAGCTTTCCCAGTTCAATTTGAAAGCGGTCTACACTAGAGACCTTGGCCCCGCCTCCACCCCTTTAGACCCGACTCACGCACCCCTCCCCCACAGCAATAGCACCATCGAGGCAGAGCGTTTCAGTGACACTGTTCGGGGCAGACAAATAATTCTAACTTGCAAGGTTCCCTCATAAACCTAAATTTGATGGAAGTGCACTTCTCCTTTGGTTTGTACTCATTTCTTTGTCATTTGCATAGAACATATTTGTAATAACAGTATATGAGAAAAGAAAGATTAGTGTGAACTGAGTTAATTAGGGAAAAGTTTTTAAATTTATTGGGGTGACAGTGGTTAATAACATTATATAGGTTTCGAGTGTACAGTTCTACAGTACATCATCTGCACATAGCATTGTGTCCACCACCCAAAGTCAAGTCTCCTTCCATCACCATATATTTGGCCCCCTTTACCCTCTACCATCCTCCACCCCACTTCCCTCTGGTAACCACCATACTGTTGCCTGAGTCTATGAGTTTTTTGTTTGTTTGTTTTTAAATTCATTTTAACAGAAAAAAGTTAGTAGTTTTTTTCTCTTTTACTGCTCAGTATGTCTTTAAAATCTATATTTTTTTTTTACCTCTGGCATATTCCTCATAACACATGGAAAACAGATCAAAACATGGAAACAAAATTTTATAAGTGGCAACAAGAAGGAATCTGCATGAAAAGTGAATGTATTTCTAAGAACAAAGTAAAAGTATGGCTCCAAAAACAAATAGAAAAAGTTAATTCTCTGGCTTTCAACAGAGAATATATATGTGTGTGAGCATGTACATATATAATGTTTAAATACACACAGATATACATGTGTGTAATGTTTAATTGGCCATTTGTATTATACCATAAAAGCATCTTATTCCCTTTCATGTTCTTAACTCCTAGCATGTGCTACACACTACGCACTTTTCTACGCAAAGAGTCTACGCACTTTTGAGCGAGGGACTTGTGCCAGAGCAAATGCTCTGAGCAGGTAGTGACCTCCTAGATTTCTGTGTATTTTTCCCTGTTTGTGCCAATTGTACATTTTATCATAATTAATTTTAAAAAGTGGGACAAGAAAAATCACTGCAGCTTTCTTGTGAAAATCAAAGGCATACTTTGAAAAAACTTGGTAAAATTCAGTCACTAAGATTTTTTACAAGGCTGTTAATTAATTATGATTCAGAGAAATATAAACAATCAGGAAAAATACAGATTCTGCCACTGAATTGCTTCTCATGTATATTTGAGTTCTTGTTCCATTTTAAACAAACCCTGATGATGGAAATCAATAACAATGCATTATGGTATACAATTTAGATGAGGAAAGCTACAGAGAATTCCAATGAGGAACCCATGGGCCATATAGAGGGCTAGTAAATGAATGTATGTTTGTATATGTCAGATTAAAATACAATATTTAAGTTAAAATTTTCGTGTCATTTCTGCTTTGACTTTTAATTAACTGAGCACCTGCCAGTCTCTATTGCTTCAGATAAAGTGGCTCCACGGTAGCAGTATTCAAAACCTGTTTGTTACATGAGAGACTCTCTGATTAAATGAATCTAGACCGTGAAGGACATGCAGACACAAGAAGGTAGAGGGCTTGAGATGACAGCTTCTTCAGGAGGAGGCTCAGGACAGTTTCACAGGGACAGTGTTGCCTTTTCTATCTGCCTGGCTCCAGGGGTTTTGCAATGCTCAGCTGGCCTCATTTTACAGGACAGAATCAAAGATCATTTTCTTCACTCTCGTCTTCCTCCTGGGGCATAATTTATCCCAGACTCACTTTAAATTACTTGTTCATTAGCTTGATCCATTTATAAATGTTTCTAAATTTCTCCTAGTCATTTTGTTTTATATCGAAATATGCCTGAAGGTCAATGCGGGGCATGTCTGGACCCCGCGTTTGGTGATGCACTGTGTTAACAGTTTATGTTACTTACTAAGAGGTACAAACTGGGCTTTGCTTGTTAGTCATCCTTTTAAAGATTTTTCCATATACTTATGTGATGTTTCCATGAGAAATAATTCTTTTAACATTTCTTAACTGGAAATGTTTTAGGAAATTCTGGACCATAGCATCATACACTGAGTTGTTCACAAAACTGTGCTTTTTCAAGGTTTGCTCTTAAAAAAAAAAAAAGAAAAGAAAAATGCAGTAACAAAGGCTTTGATAAAGACTAAATCACTGAATTAATTAATAATCTTTTACACCATTATGAAGTTCACCTTTCCAAAATATACTGGGATCTATCATAACTTAACGAGTGCTCAGAGCTGAGATTTAAACCCCACTAACTCCACAGTTCAAAGAAGCCTGCAAAGATATTTGACATGTATCTCTTCCATCACTGCTCAAAAACTCTTTAATAATTACTATGGGCCAGGCCTGAAGGATGCAAGTAAATCCTCTCCAAAACATTTGGATGTTAACTCCCAACCACATAGGTGAGTCCAATCTCTGCTTTAATGTTTCAAAAAAAAGAAAAAGAAAAAGAGAAAAGAATGGCTGGAATGAGAGAGCCTGGTTCAGCCACATTCATTTACGCATTCATTCACAACCTCGATTTTGATGGACTTTTTATATAATGCCTTTTTTCCTTCAAAAATACTTGATTTTTACTTTGGATATAACAGGCATAATATTTTCTATTGTCTTCTCATAGAAAATGGATCAGCTCTATTATTTTAGGAAACAGATAAATAGATAATAAATGATAGATGATTAGAAACAAGGATAGAAATATTTCATTTATTATTTTTTTATATATAAGAAGCAACTACTTAAGGCACAAAGTTGAACCCTGGGTGTATTGTAAACATAAGTAACATAAAGATGCTATTAGTTAGTTACCAACAAATTGTTCTCACATTATTCAAGTTTCCACATGACTCAACTCTTCCAGCATTGGTGGGATAATCAAAGAACTGAAATACAAATAACAGTATTTTGATAGAGGATTTCCATAAACCCCAGCAAACAGTTCTGGGTAACAAACCCATGGGGAGGAGCTAGCATAGCATCTTTTTTCTATCTGTCGCTGCACTCAGCCTCCCACAGAGGTCCCAGTGTTTCGGTCCTTGCCCCCAGGAGCTGGAGAGGAGCGCTTGCTCTAGAGCCTGAGAGACCTCGGGTCCCACACAAATCTGCTATTCCAAAGGCACCAGCTCTTCTCTGTTCTCTGATTCAGATTGTCTGCTCTTCTATTCTGTTCTACTCACAGATATTTTGGGAATGAATTTAACCCTAACATTTTACTATTTGTTGTTAACCACAGGTCAATTACATTTAAAATTTGTGTACATTGTCTTTAACAAGCCACGTCTGCCACATTCTTGATGCTGAATTATAGACGACGGCATAAACAATAATTCAGTATGCATAATCCTACCAGGATCAGAGCTTCATTGGGTTATTATTGCTTGTGGACAAATTGGTCTGAATATAATGTGATGATGTATATTCACAAGAATGCAGATAGGTCTAACTGCGTTTTCAGTAGAGTTTGATAAATGTTTAAAAACTTATAACAATACATAATAAATATTCTTTTTTGGAGCAAGGAAATAGCTAATAAGTTTTAATTCTATAGGTTTTTCAGACAAAGATAGCCCAAAACATCATTCCTCTCTCACAATAAATAGATGAATAGGCCCTTGCGTGTGTGTAGTAGGTTCACTGTCTGCTTGTGTGAATGAAGCATTAGGCCTAGAAAGTGCGTGTCGTGGTCTCTTCTAGGCTTTTGTACTTTGTTCTAGGTAGTCCCTGACCTTAAAATGGCATCTTCGCTGAGGAAGGTCCTACCTGTTGTGCCTTCAGTCCACCAGAGACCATCCATGGCAGTCTTTTAACTTCTAGCTTATATAAAGTCAAGAGTACCTTATAATCAGTCAAGTTACAATTTCATTGGAATCTCCAGGATTTCCAAATAGGGTAGGATATGGAAGTATATCTGAATGATGCTTGAAAGACTCAGAAAGGGCTATGAACCAATAAGGGATGGCAAATCCATGTCATATCAATTCACCACTATCCCTCTCCTTTCAACCAGAGCAAGCACTCAAGGTCCTTCAAATAATTGCAGGTCATTTCTACCAGCTGATCAAGTGTAGAACTCAAAAAGAAAACCTATTCACCACTCTGCCAAATTGCATTTGATGACAACCATTCCATGAAATACGGGTGAGCCGGAGGACAAAGGGCTTTATGGTCAGGAAAAGTAAACAGTGTTGCATCCTCCATCCTACTTTTGGGGACTGACACTTTGAAGGACTGGCATATTAAAGGTCCAGAGAAGTGCTGCAGTAAGGAAGCCTGGTGTTTTGTCTTGTTTTTATTGAAATTTAGAGAGAGAGAGGAGAGGGGAGAGAGACAGAGAGAAAGAGAGAGAGAGAGTGAGAGAGACAGAGAGAGAGAGAGAGAGAGAGAGAGAGAGAGAAAGAGAGATGGATTTTCCATTCTACTTATTTATGCATTTATCAGTTGATTCTTATGTGTACCCCGACCAGAGATTGAACCTGCAACCATGGTTTGGTGGGATGATTCTCCAACCAACTGAGCTACCTGGCCAGGGCAGGAAGTGTGTTTTGTTTTGTTTTGTATTACCTCAGTGTTTCCCACACTTTTGAAAACACCAGAAGAACCTTTAGAATGAACACTGCAAAACCCTCACTTAGAACCTCCTTATCCTATACACGTGAGGCCAGTCTGCACACAAGGCCTCTTCAGTGAGGTGGTGGTAGAAAGAGAGCACCTTGCTATATCCTCTCTCTCTCTCACACCACAGGCAGCTCCCCAGGACTCCAAAAGTCCTCCGGAGACTTTTGCATGTGAAAGGGAGTGTACAGAAGCCCCAGAGCAGCCAGCCAGCACTATACAGGAATCGCTATACAGCCTCTTGGCCTCCTGGCTTCCTGCCCTGGTGAGTGCAGTGGGCCTCATCATGCAGACTCCCTAAACATGGGCTGTGCTTCCCACTTACTGAAGGTTTTTAAGTGACTACGTTTGGTTTTGAATTGTTAATCAAATACCATGACATTATATTCCAATATACCATAGCCTTAATCATCTAAATTGAATGGGACAAATTTCAGGTTGAATTAGTGATAATTAAAGACTAATTAAACCAAAATTTTCTGCCTAAAAAAGATCTCAGAGGTATAATTCCCTCACTTTACAGGTGAGAGAATGGAGGCCCAAAGAAATGAAAGAAATGTCACAAGAAATTGATTTGATTGTTTTTAAGGACCAAGAATAATACAAACTAAATACAGATAAATCATTAGCATAAAATGAGTTTTTAGTATATTGAATAATAGAGACTTGGTGTTAAAACTCTTAAAAACTGCTTATCCAAAAATCAACTCTCCTTCAGACATATTTGTTCTAATTACATTGATAACCTTTTTAATCTGTTTATATTTCATATATGGTTAGGGGATATAATCTTGATGTACATATACCCACAAAGGTCGGCCTCTGGTGTTTGGCACCCCAACTTCTTTTCACATAACCTATCCTAAGCCTCTCCCATAGAGTGTACATGTTGACCCAGGTTATGAGTTTGCTTTAGGATGACAGAAAAGAGACAAATGACAGAGAGAGAGAGAGAGAGAGAGAGAGAGAGAGAGAGAGATTTGTCAATTAAACATGTTAATGATCAGAGATCATTTAAGCCTTTGTTAGATTTCTAATAATACAGCTAGCTTTATAATTTGCAAGTGGTTATAAAATCCCCGGTATCGCTGGTGAAATATCAAGGCAAATATTCTGTGAACTCACTGCAACAATAACATAGAAGCTAAAACAGCAGGTTGCAGAGCAGAACCTCATCTTTAGTTTTTACACATTTCATTCAATCCTGTGGTTGTTCTGTGTTGGAGAGTGAAAAGGCATTGAAAGGTCGGGTTTCAAGGATCAAACTTTTCATTGTTCCTTGAATCAGAGATTGCATGTGAGTACAGAGCTTTGCATAAGAATTAGTCCTCTTCCTTGTATCAAGTCAGCTATTTTCAGCTCAGCCTAGCAATCTTCGATTTCTTGGTTTGTAACTATGGCAATAAGATTAAATGGCATTCAGGAACATTCATTTTACAAATTAGCTTGGGAGGGTGTCCATGACTGTGATGAAGGAGCAATGCAAAAGTACTAGGAAACGAGGGAAATTAAATCAGGTTTTGTAATATACTTCAAAATAATCCTCAAAATCATCAAGTGCCATATGGCAGTTTGTGAGTGATGTCTGGTGACTGGAAATTAAAACGATCAGATAACTGCTTGATAGAGTTCTTGGCTCAGCTTAAGCCACCACACCTCTCCACTTGCCTCTCCACCACGACACAGTGTCCTTTGTCTGTGGGTGCCTATGTGTCTGTGGACTTGCCAGAGCCTTTGATCTGAGACTTTTTATACTAAATAACAGTCAAATCCATTTCAAACACCTTCATTACAGTACACAGCTCATTATGTTCTAGAAAAATGTTTAGCTTCAAGCCCCAGGCCATGTTATAATGAGGACAGGAGTACACACTGCTACACACGCTCCACAGAGTGTCTCCATATCTCTGGGTGACGGCACCATCACCCCAGTCTCAGTGAAAAGCAGGCGTTTGTTCGTAGCCCTTACAGAAGGCTTCCTAAAGTTTTAAACAGTTTGCCATAAAACATGGTTTTAATCTTGCTGTGCTGTTAATGTTCCTCCTTTCTGTTGGTAGCCTTTTAAAAAGTGCATATGTAGACATGAAAAGAAAGAGCTGGATAAATATGTTTTTAAATCCTTAATGAGTGAAATATACTATATGTGTGTATATATATACACACACATATATATACACACACATAATATATATTAAGAAAGACTCTTAAATCTATTTTTGAAAAGTTGTATATATAATATACATACATAGACATACATACATACACACACACAACTTCTTTTTAAAAAATAAATGTAAGAGAATTACTTTATTTAAAAATAAGTTGTGGCTAGATTTCCGCCTTATCCATTGTTGGTTTACAAAGAAACTCAAGCGCTTCATTAAACCAACAGTTTTATTTCTATTTACCCTTCTTACTTTGGGGAAACAAGAACATGCACGTAACCGCCACCCCCCCCCCGCCCCCGCCCCCGCCTCGTTTCTGCACTCTCATCTTGGTGTCTTTTCAATGTCTAACTGACCATCCATGAAATTTTTGACATGACACTTGAAATAAATGTGACACAATGTCGGCTGCCAGTATTTGTCTCCCTGATTTAATTACAAATTCTTGCTAAAAGACAGTGATAGGGAAATTACTTCACTAGACACACAAGACATTATCAAAATTACTTGTGTTTCTCTGTTGTTGGAAATATAAGCTAGTGAGGTAGAAATTCTTTTTGCTGTCACAATTGATTAATATCAATTAATTGTTTATAACTCTAGATGGAAACAAATGCACACCGGCATACAAATAATTGTAACTTGTTTTCTTGCCAGCCAGCCATGGTCTGCTTGGTATCTGAGAAAACACTAGCGTAACACAGGAATTGCAATGCTTTTTTAATAAAAGAGCTGTTATAAAGATAAAACAGATTTTTATGCAACATAAGCAAATGATAACAGTTTTCATGTTAAATTTAAAACTCTAGTTGAGAACAGGATCCAGCAGTGTTTTTAGTTAGCTGTGAATATCTTAGAGGGCTCAGGTGACAGAAAAGAGTCCTCATGCAAGAGAAGCACTGGAATCATTGTTATAATTTAGTGCGACAGCCAAGGTCTGGCTCAGGGGCCAGATCACTGCCAACCGTATATTATCTGCATAATCCAGGGTCAGCAAGTAGGGATGAAACAGACCCAGAGAAACCTGAAATCAAGCCTTGTCCTTCAACTCATGTCACTAGAAACCTTGGTTTTAAGTGACAGGGGTGAGAGTAAGCAGAGAATGAGAAATCTCACTAGTCATTAAGGATGCTGCTCCACATTGGTCTATGCAGATTAGCTGGACCCGTAATCTATTTGCAAATATTGAAATTAAAGACAAAAATGCCAACCTACATTCACAACAGAAAAAAAATAGTTTATGACTTTTTTTACATTAAGTAAGCACAGTAAAATATCTAGATTTGTAGACAAATTTACTTGTCTTAAAAATAGGTTTATCTTATAAACATTATACAGTATGTTTATCAGATAAGGATTTTGTGTCTAGAATAACATTTGAGTCATCAAAATTAATTTCAAAATGAATTTTTTAGGTCAGGAATAAATGGAAATTACATACATACACTTCAATTCTAAAGACTAAATGTTAGTCTGTTTAAATTAGCTGTTTTATATCTTATCCTAAATGTTTCCATGAATGAAGATTCAAATTAATTTGAATCAGTATTAAATGAAGTATGTCTTGAAATACAAATATGAACTGGTTTTTTAAACAGCCACAATGACCCGTACTGAAGGTACAAATCATTAAATAGTTCTCAATGAAGAATATGAATTTAAAAAAGAAAAAAATGGACTGTTAATGCTCTAAAACATAAATAACCAGAAAGTCAAATCATCAAGATTCTTCTGTAATTATTGGAGAGTACTATAAATGAAATAGGACATTAGTATTCCTTCTTTATTAGCTAGTAGCACCTGCTGTTTAGACAACAGATATGTCTGTAGTCTGGGAAGAGGAAGGAGACTTCCTACACTTGTGTCAGAATGAACTGCCTGCTGCGCTGCATCGCTAATCCTTCAGAGCTTTAGAATACTGGGAAGAGGAGAAAACTTGTGAAAAGACAGATCTCACACTCATACATTGCTAGTGAAAATGTAAAACAAGTTAGTTCTTTTAGAAAAAAGAGTTTGGGAGTGCCTCAAAATAGTAAACATAAAGTTACCATTTCACCTCGCAATTCCACTCAGGTAAATCCCAAAGAGGAATAAAAATTTGCATCCACACACACTTGTAATACATGTTCCAGTGGCATTATTCGTAACAGCCTAAAAGGCGATCAGCCGAGGAACGGATAAGTTAAATGCGTCACATCCACACAACGGGGTAGTGCTGGGCAAAAAAGAGTTGAAGTTCTGCCATGACATGGGTGAACCTTGAAAACACTATGTTAAGTAAAAGAAACCAGTCACAAACGGCTTCTTCTTGTATATTTCTGGATCAAAGATTCAACAGACGCCGCATCTATAGAGATATAAAGCAAAGTGATGTTTGCTCAGGGGGCGGGGAATGGGTAGTTGGCAGCAAATGGGTACTGGGTTTCTTGCACAAATCCATAAATAAAGACCATTGAATTTATGTACTTTAAACAGGAAATTTTATGGCATGTAAATTATATTTCAGTAAGCTGTTTAAAAAAAAAAAAAAAAAAAGACATGCTTCACCCAGCTCAGGAATAGAATGCTTAAGTCAGCAAGGAAGCTACTACAGAAAAATAGCAAGGTTTAACTAAAGGCCTGATTTTAATCATTGCTTGTCTGTCCCCACCTCACCTTCCATGTGTTTCTTCTGTTAGCAATACAGCCAGGGAACTTATATATTCATTCTCTCTCCGAATACATTTTTAAAAATTTAGACAACAATGCACAGACAAAACACCAAGGCTTATGGGGATAGGCTACAACAACAACAACGTGTGTGAATGTCACCTGCACCCCTTCTTTTACTCAGTGAATGCCCCGGCTGGGTCCCCCAGGGCCCACCTCTAATGGAAGCAGGAGTCTGCCTGTAACAGGAGCCTGTGGAAGAGGATTACTCTCCCTTCTGTTGGGCACAAGGAGAACAATGAACAAACTGAGCCGTTGCTTGGCTGACAATGGAGCAGATCAGAAAGAGCTGATGCTTATCTGTGACTGAGAAGGCTCCACCATAGTTCTTTTTACCTAAGTAACTTTAACCCCCTTTTAATTTTTTTTAATCGGTAAGAAAGGAAACTCTGCTGTTTAATTGCAGGATCAACATTCTTAGTGTTACCGAATAGCAGTGTATCAGGATCTCCACCAATTCTTGAAAATAGATAGGTGTTATCTGCTCCTGGAGGCAATGTTTCTGGGGAGGAAGATTTTTGTTGTAGTTTGTTGTGGTGTTTGGTGTTTTGTTTTGTTTTGTTTTCCCTCCCAGGGGACAAACCTCATACATTCCATTCATAGAAAAGGTTTCCCAGGAAACTTCCATTCAGAGCTAGAAAATGGATGGAGAGATGCAAACTGAGACCACGGGTGAATGCTAATGAAGAGCCCAATGTTTCTGCCCTGCTGTGGGATTTACGTAGGCGATGTCCAGGCACATCTCTTAACAGGAGCTTCCGAAGTGTTTCCTTGGTGCCGCACCAGATGGGCCACTTGACTAGCACAGTTCGAACACCCTGCTTTATCATTTGGGCCACAAAATGTCTCCTCTTACCTGAGAACATGGAGAGTCAACTCTCTCTCTCTCTCTCTCTCTCTCTCTCTCTCTGTCTTGGGGTCATGTAAACCTTGATTCTTTCTTTCCGACATTAACATCCTGACCTATAGAGAAGGAAATTATAGCATCCGTCCTCTGTACCATCCTAGTGATAGTCTCCTTTCTAAGGATTTTGATGCCTGGTTTAAAAAAATTAAGGTCAGATATCAAACAGATTTGTATCTTCAAAGTTTCTTAAGTGAAAATTAGGAATTTAAAATTAGGAATTACATAACACAGATATTTTTATTTGCTGTGAAAATTTCTGTTTATAATTGGTATTTCAGGGTCTTCTTTTTTCCTAGTGAAAAAGAATCTTCCATGATACTTGCAAAATCTAGAAGGTATCTTAAGAACAACATTTCCTAAGAGAAAACAATGAATGATAATGATACACCTATACTTGTATAGTCATTCACAAAGCACACTCACCTTTCTTGTCTCACTGGAGATTATTTGAAGTTCAGAAGATAGTGCTGTTTAATAGATGAGGAAATGACCCTAGGGCAAGTAGAATGCTCATTCAGAGACATAAAAGTAGAAATAAGAAAAGCCAATACCATAACCCATGTCCCTGATCCTCATCCAAATCCAATCTGTGTCTCTCAGTGAATAACCAATACACATAATCCTGCCCCAATGGAGCCTTGAGTCCTTTCAAAAAGGGACTCAAGATCAGCCTTAGACAAAAACTACATCAACAATTTAGTCACTAGGATTTTCTACTTGTAAAGTTGTCAAGAATAAGTGTTGAAATTAAGAAAGAATAAAAAGGTTACATCCCGAGGGGCTAGAGAATTACCTGTTAAAAAAGCTCACTGGGCTGGTCCCTCTGTCCATGCTCAAATTTGTGTCTCCAGGTGTACGGCCAGCATGCCAAGTTCACCAGAGAGCCTCAGAATCCTGCAGGCAGAAGGAACGCTCCCTCGCATGACCACATGTGTCCTTCCTCTGTTTTATATACTGCTGACCATTCCAAAGGAAAGCTGCACAGTGTCTTGGAAAGAGCACTAGTCTGAAGCTGGAGGGTTTAAGTTCAGGCTCTGACCTTAGGCATGTGACTTAAAAATGATAAATTTCTGTAAAAAGAATTAGAATTCATAGGGTTTCGTCAGAACTTAATTAGCAAACATTTCCAAAGCACTTGGCAAATAGTATACAATAAATGCTAGCTATTGTTATTATCATTGTTATTCTAATGTACCCATTTTACAGAAAACAAACTGAGGCACAGATGAAAGAAGAAGTTTACACTGAGGTAAAGGTGTGTAAATAATAATACCCAACACACAAAATTGATGTGAGGATTAAATATAAGTTACTTGTGTACATGTGCTAATACACCATTTGGATTGCATACCCTTGAAGATAAGAGCCTTCACTCTGTCTCTCTTCCAGAGCCTGAAAGAGTCCCTACACGGAGTGCTAAATAAGTGTTAACCACCTTAATTCCACATACAGCCACCATAAAGGATGCCAGACACTTTACCTGAAGGTTATAACTGATACAATTTATCAGCCCCTACTGGTGTGGCTCACTGGGCTGGGTGTTGTCCTGCAAACCAAAAGGTTGACAGTTTATTCCTGGTCAGGGCACACACATACATGTGTTGAAGGCCAGGTCCCCAGTTAGGGGCATGCAAGAGGCAAATAATCGACATTTCTCTTGCACATCAGTGTTTCTGTCCTCTCCTCCCACCCCCTCTCTCTAAAAATCTATTAATTAAATCTTTTTAAAAATAAATAATCTAATTTATTAAATTTATTGAATATATGCTTCCATAGATTCAACCAAGACCAACTATTCATTACATTATCAACAAAACACCATTGATCACCGACTTGGTAAGTGACTGGCCTGCCCTCCAGTGCAGGGAGCCCTCGGAATGGTCTGGAGCACTCTAATTGCTAAAGAGATAGCTTTTCTCCTATCTAGTGGGTCCAAATTTCTACCTCTGAAGCATTTATCTGGGTGTAGTATGAGCTTCTTTCTCCAAAAGTTCATCTCTGTAAGACTAGGGGGCCAAAGATAGGGCAAGGTGAAACCTCCTTAGCAATAAATATCACTCTGAATTACAGTCCTTCTATACCTTCAACAAATTGATTTCCTCCAAGCCCACAGCTCCCTTCCTGTATTTGGTCCCTTGCCAACACATTTTACCCCTTCAGGGCAGTTCACAAATGAAAGACTTCCAGGGGCCTTGCTAGGAAACAGAGCTGTGCAAGTCCTGGTGTATACATCAGATGTCCCCAGTGCATAGTAGCTCAGAAGAGTCCATGTTGGTGCTGTCTATCACGGAAGAGACAAAGATGAAAAGGCTTGGAAAACTTAATGGGTCTTTTTGTTTGACATGGGTCCTGACAGTAGAGTCAAAAGACCTTATCAGAAGGTGTGGTGGAACTGAATTGCTCACCCCTTAAGTCAGTGTTCCTTTTTCCCTTCTTCATATCTGGTCCATGGAAATTCAACTTAACACTTCTTTGAAAACCACAGTTTTGTCCAGAAGTAAAGCCAACGTAGGACACCTACCCTGGATACTCTAGGACTTTCAAATTCGGTGTTCGTTATGATTGAGAAAGAAATTTTAGATTTTTAAAGATTTTATGTATTTATTTTTAGACAGAGGAAGGGATGGAGAAAGAGAGAGGAAGAAACATCAATGTGTGGTTGCCTCTCACACGCCCCCTACTGGGGACCTGGACTGCAACCCAGGCATGTGCTCTGACCAGGAATGGAACCAGTAACCTTTTGATTCACAGGCCGGCACTCAATCCACTGAGCCACACCAGCCAGGGCCTGAAATTTTAGATTTTTTATCCCATCTTCCCCTCTTTATTTTCAGAGCTGCCCCAGTATCTTGAAAGAATGGTCTTTCACAATTAAACACTAGTTTCAACACCTCGGAAAGAAATGTCAACCAGGATTTGGTTATTTATGAGCAACCTGGAAATGAGACTGTGAGTCACTGAAAGAAAGTGGAAACTTATTCATTCAATTTTCTGACAGGAAAAAACATCATCCCCTGCATTTCATAATCTAGTCCCTCTTAGAAATTATTCTGGAAGCACAATGCCAAATTATGGACATCCAAGGACACCCTGGCTAAACAAGAAAGAAAAGTAGGTGAGCAATGAACCCTATTAGCATGTGTCTTCTCAGGCTGATGACTGTCATTAGGCTGCCGGAGGATGACATCATTTTCTCTAAGAGGCAGTCAGCTCGAAAATGTCAACTGTATTGGTGAATTAATTCTTGCAGCTGCTTTATGTTGCCTTCAGCTCCTTGCTAAAAGAAATGGACATGTTTCATTTCTGAGCTCTTTCAGACATGTGGCTGTTTTAAATATTACATTTTAAGCCCAATTTCAATCTGAATATATTGTGTCTTAAGAACCTGGTGAAAAAAAAAGAAAAACAAAAAACATTGACTTCAATAAAGTAAAAGGCCAAAAAGCAAAACTCTAACCTCATTTGAAAAGTAATCCTTTTTTTAAATTCAAATTGCTTACATTTTTAAAATGCCATATCTTTTTTCAAAGACTTCTCTAGTATGAAGTTACTAGGAGCACTTGTACTACACTGATGTAGTCATAAAATAATCATGTGAGGAGGCAAGGATTGGCGTGAGGACAAATAATATAACTGCAAAATACAACCCATCCAAAAGTTTTTGCTTCTGAACGTAACTCTTTTTCTCTTCACCAGCTCCATGAGAAAAAAGGAGAGTTATTTATTAATTTATTTTATGAATATTATTGAGGGTTTATATCATTTTCAGATCCTGTGCTGGGGAAATGAAATGATTTAGACTCTTGCCACCTTCAAGAGAGCTCCAAGTTCATTGGCAGAAAGAAACATGTCAAGTGAAATAACAGAATAGTCTGAAAGTTTCCTAAAAGAGATTCAGCAGAAATTTGTGGGAGTGAGTTTTAAAGGATACTCAGATACACCTACACAATTAATCAGATACACCTACACAATTCCGTATGTAGGGGTGAGTAAGAGGAAATGGGAAAGAAAGACAGATAGAAAATTGTCTTTAAAAGTAACTACACAGGTTATCAGGAATAACCCTCATAGATGAATAGAGCACCTGACCATGATTTCAGAAGAAAAAGGAGCCTTGAAATCCCGCAAAATATCTTGTCTTCTAACGTCTGAAATACTTTGAACTGAAAAAAAATACATTAAATACACTATTATACCTGAAAACTGGGAGATATAAACCATTTATTTATATAAACATTAAAGTGTAATTGATTGATACTATATTATCATTCTAATCATAAGTTTACAGAGAGGTGAATGGGAAAGCATAAAGCCTAAAATGATGGGTGATGAGCAAAACTAAGGGCTAGAAAAAATGATGTTCTCTTTCATTCTTTATTTTTAATTATCTTAATTTACATACAGTAAAATGCATAGATCCAAGGTGTTACAGATGGATGTTTTCATAAATGCAAACACTTGTATGTCCCACTCCCTTATCAAGAGCCAGAACCTTTCCATCATTCCTCAGTTTCCTCAGCCCTTTCTATTCCATATACACTGCCTCCCTGGCCAAAAGCAGTCACAGTTCTGATTTTTTTCACCATAGATTAGTATTGCCTGTGTTCTTAAAATTATATAATGGAAATATTCTGTGTTCAGTCTTGTTTTTGACATCTTCCATGCAGCACAGTGTGTCCATGAATTATAAAAACAATAGTTGCTTCCTTTTAATCATGGCATAGTATTCCACGAATACAGTCTGTTTCTACAAGGCTGGTTGGTGGGCATTTGGGTGTTTGCAGCTTTCAGCTACGATGAACAGAGCTATTATGCACATTCTTGTACAAGTCTTTTTGTGGCTATGTATATTCATTTCTTTTGGGTAAACAACTAGGAGTGAATTGCTGAGCTGTAAGGTAAATGTGAGTTTTACCATTTTTTTTGGAGGACTTATCATGAAAGTAGGCACATTTAAACTCCTACTTTCTGGAAAGATGAGGTAGAAAAGGAAATAAAGACCACCCAGGCTATGGGAAGAGAATGAGCAAAAGCAGAGGGTAGGGAAGTGGCTGTGAAATTTGGGAAGGTGAATAGTCAGATATGAATCATAAGGTGCACGGAGCATGTTCTTTCTGGCACACAGCTCCTGGGAGGTTTCCAAAGTTCTGTGTTATTGTTTTCAGAGCCTACAGAGTCTGAAATAATTACTGGAACTTCTGAAAGTGTTACTAAGCTTTTCAGAAAATGTCATTGTTTCTGGGAAGCCTACGAATATAAAAAAATACAATCCTACCTTCTGTTCAAGTGTCTGTTTCCAGTAGACCTGATTTGCTAGTCCATGTGGGTGTTGAGTATTGGTTCCGCCACTGTCGTCCAGGCATCATTTCCATTGCATCTTAAGAACAACAAGATCTGGACTAGAATAGGACTTTCCCTGTGACTTTCCCAGTCACAAACACTTTGATAGCACAAGTCAGTTCTCAGCCCCCTTTTGCACACTAGGTCTATACCTAAGACCTGTGAGATCTCCAGCGTTCTAGGTAAGATGGGTCAGCTTGCTAGCTACAAATGTATACTGTTCAGTCTATGTTGTTAAAGTCCCCTTTCAGTTTATTGCTAACTTCTTTCATTGGGTTGGGATTCCTACATTTACCCTTGATCATTAAAAAAAGAAATAAAAGGTTGTTGAATAATGTAATATACTTTCTCCTTTGGTTTTTCTACCCAAACACATGGTTCATAATTAAAAACTGATACCTGAGATTTCTAGCTCTACATTATTTTCCTTAATTCTACCAATTATTCTCTAAGAAAATAGATTCCCAAACTATAAATTCCCCCCAAAAGGGCCCCAAGTCTCAAAAAATGATGTATGCTATTCATAAGATTAAATACAACACAATAAAAACAGTAACATACACACAGTTATCCTAGGAGTCTATAAAATAGTGGACGGTCAACTCCTGTCATGTAGATAAGAGTTACATGCTACTCCCATCTCTTCCAACAGGGTCTTACATGTCCCTAGAAGTCTATTACTGATAAAGCCAGTCATACACAGGATCAGAAGCACTGGGCTAGGTTACACTGCAGCTACAGGGGGAAAAATCTCTGTGCCGTATAAACACAGTTTCATTTCACACTCCCTCTGCTCCCTCGCACTAGAGTGCTGGTGAAAGGGATTAGGAGCCTTGAGACCAGTGTGTCTACCAGTAGCCACATATCCTTGGTCAAGACTTTAACCTCCCTAAACTTGATTATTTTATCTGTTGTATAAAATAGAAATACTGTGCCAGATGATCTCTAAGACCCTTTCCAACACTAGAATTCTGTAACAAAGAAAGAAAAATCACCAAATTACAAGAACACTCATCAAACAGGCACATGTTTACTGAACTGAGCAACAATTTGGCTGCTCTAATTATTTTGGTCATCTCCATGATCAATAATGTTCCCAGTGGCCCAATCAATTGTGCCACTAGCTGTGTGGATCATTAAGGTGACTTAGGCACCTGGACAGACTGTGCAGCATCCATTCCAGCCTCTGTGCTCAGCCCTAGCTAAAGCAGAAAATGTCTAAGGATCCCTTTAACTCAGAGTCTTTTTCCCCCTGTTGTGGTCTTGGTCCTCTTTTATTTTTCAAATAGAAACGAATGCCAAAGCCACGTGAATGAAAGAAAACTGACAGTATGGAATCAATAGTCAATGTCATCTTGAAAACTCCTACCTGACAGACACTTTACTAGGAACAGTGTAAGACTCTGCTCCTGCCCCTCAGACACTGTCTACTCATGTAAAGAAAACTCACGCTGCCCTCAGACACGACCCTGGTGCTCCCGGTTCTGAGCCTTCAGACTTGAACTGTGTTAGCCAGTTTTCCTGGCTTTCCCGGTTCTCCAGTGTGCAGATGGCAGATAGTGTGACTTGTTCACCTCCATAATTGTCAGAGCCAATTCCTGTAATTTGTATATGTATACCTCCCACTGGTTCTGTTTCTCTAGAGTACTCTGACTAATACACCTTGTTAGCTTCTGCTAGACATGCCTCAAATAAGGGTCCTGTGGTTTAACAGCTTTGGGGAAATTTGGGTACCATTTCCCTCTCCCTTTCACAATGGAGATCAACATAAAGGCTTTGAGGCATCCAGCTGCTAAGAAACCTATTCAGCTATATTTAACCTGACTCTTCACAAACTTATTTTATACCAGAAACCTTTGAAATCCTCAGAGGATTAATATTTTATGAAATGTATTTTGGAATACACTTTGCTAAAAGTAATATAATTTTACTATTTTTATATTGTTTATTCATTTTTCTTAAAACAATAAATTGATAGTTGGTGTTTTAATTTGATATAACCTCTGGAAATAGTCTTTCAGTTTCTCAGAAATTAGAACACAGGTAAGTGAATCAATGATTATTAAAGAACACAACTGTGAAGGAAAATGTTTACAGAAAACATGTAAGTAAAGGACTATTATTCAAAATATACAAAGAACTCTTAAAACTCAACAATAAGAAAAAGAAGCCAATTAGAAAATGGACAAAATATCTGAACAGACATTTCACCAAAGGTGATTACAGACGACAAACATGTAAAGAGATGTTCAACATCGTATGTCATTAGGGAATTAAAACAACAGTGAGATACTGCTCCACACCTGTTACAATGGCTAAAATCCCAAATACATAAATGCTAGTGAGGATGTGGAGTGACAGGAGCTCTCATTCATTGCTGCTGGGAACAGAAATGATACAGGCACTTCAGAAGACAGTTTGGTGGTTTCTTACAGAGCTGACTATACTTCTACCATGTTGTAGCAGCTAACTCTCATTTTTGGCTTCTGTACACTAACTCCCACTTTTGGCTTCTGTACACCCAGCTTCCAATAAGGACACCTCAAGGACACCTCAAGGCTAGAGTTACTTTTGCATCAGCTTCTGTACCTCCTGCTTTTGCCATGTAGGATAGGGCATCCGGAGAGCAATAAAAGCCCTGCTCAGCCAAGGATCGGGGCTCAGAATTTGGAGACTTCCTCCTCTGGGCCCACATGCATAAATAAAGGCTCGTGTTCCACCATCTTCACCGTGTGTGAGTTCTTTCTCCCGCAACATTTGGTTCCCTGACCAGGAAACGACCTCACTCGAAGCAGGCATTTTGCCTCCGGTGAAGGTGAGCAGGGGCTCTGTGGGGGAGCCCCGTCACTGGTGAAGGAGCACGTGCCCCGGTAATTTCAAGCTTCCTGGGACGGGAGCTCCCAGGCCGCGACCCTGACTGCTCTAAGGCCCGGGCAGAAGGGGAGAGATGGATCACGAACTGTCAGGAGGCGCCAGGTCGGTAAGTGCCCGGGGGACTGGACCCAAGACCAGGAAGTGGGGGCTGATCACCCCCCTAACAGTAATCTGAGAATCTGGGCCGAGCAATTGCTCAGCCCAGACCAGTAGACCCTTTCTCCGGAAGGGAAAAGTAATAAACTCTGTGAAATTGTGTGTGTGAAAGAGAGTGAATGTGTTTGCGGCTCCATGAGCAAAGCTTACGGAGTCAGAGTGAGCCCCAACCTGCGGTTCCTGGGTCAGTCATACGGCACAACGGCTGGGTGAATAACCCAAATCACTACACGGACAGCCTTAGCCAAGACTACCTAATTTCTCACGAGAGAACAGGCCAGGCAGGTGAGTGAGAGAACCCTAAAACCCTTTGTCTGCACCGCAAGGGGAGGGAAACATGGGAAGCGGTCCATCAACCATTTTAGATTGTATGCTCCAGAATTTTGACCGGTTTCAAGGGCAGGACTCCTTGATGACTCCAGGTCAGCTTGAGACTTTCTGTACGTCCAAATGGCCCACATTTGGGGTAGGCTGGCCCCCTGAAGGCACCCTCAATTTGAGTATCATTAGGCCAGTTCACCTGATAGTCACAGGGAAACCAGGGCACCCGGACCAGTTTGTCTACATAGATAGGTGGCAGGAACTAGCACAGGACATGCCGAGGTGGCTCCAGCAGTGCGCCAAGACGACCCCCAGATGAGCAGGAGCGTTCGGGCAGAGGAAAGGTGCCGGAATGTGCTGCGGACGCCCGGCCGCCAAAACACAAGCACAGGTTCTCATCGCAAAGACCACAAAACCTCCTGGAGCTGGTCACAGTGCACCGCCCCGGCAGAAATGCGCCTGGCAGCAGCTGGTTGCCGGCCGGGGGCGGTCCCCCAGCGAGCCCAGCCCGCCCGGCCCCTCAGCTTCCTCACCTCGGTTGCCGCGAGCGCTGCTGCCGGGGAGCTGTAACACTCAGGAGGGCAGGCCCCCGCCCTGGACGACAGCTCCCTCCCCAGCCACCTTCCCCACCTTCCCAGCAGTCCCGGAGTGGGAGGGGAAGGGTGGGTGGAGGGACGGGGGAGGCACAGGGAAGCAGGAAAGATCCACTGGGCTGCTCGCAGGGCCGGACCCGCCACCATCAGTCTCTCCCCAGCCACCGGAGGAAAAAGGGGGGCGCCGCGCCTCTCACACCTGTGCAGTAACCAATATGCCCCTAAGAGAGACTCAGGGCTCCCCCGCAGGAAGCGCCAGTTGGGACACTCCAGCCCAGCTGGTGGTTTTCTGCTGCCGGCCATTCACCTTGGACCTGCTTGGCTGGGGGCGCCGCATGCCCTCCTGTTCAGAGGGGCCACAGGGCAACCCAGTGGCTCAAAAAGATTCTGCCAATCTCGAACACTTGAGCTCGGAGGACACCAGGTCCGACATGAATTTCTCTACCTGCCCGAATGCCCCATTCCCCTCCTAGGAAGAGACTTGCTGAGCGAACTTTCAGCTCAGGTGGCATTTTACCCCTCGGGGCAGGCCATGCTCGAGATAGGCAATTCCAGCCTACTAGCCCTGGTCATGCCCCGGGAAGAAGAATACCAGATATACGAAGAAGGTCGGGGCCCGAGCTGCCAGGACCCTTAAATAGATGAATTTCCAGATGTATGGGCAGAAGGAAATCTGCCAGGACTTGCCACTGGCCGCACTCCAGTAATCATAGATTTCAAACTGGGGTGCAGCCTTGCTGTCTCAGGCAGTACCACAGACCCAGGGGAGCCAGGATAGGTATACTGGTCCCCTGCCAGTCGAGGTGGAACACACCGCTCCCCCTGTTAAGAGCCAGGCGGGTCTGGATATCGCCCCGTGCAGGATCTCCGAGCAGTCAATGAGGTCGCTCTGACCCTGCACCCGACCGTACCCAACCCCTATATGTTGCTGAGCCAGCTACCCCCAATGGCTTCGAATTTCACGTGTCTAGACTTGAAGGACACAGATGGCTCTGGTTCTGAAGGTCTTTAATGCAGGTCCAAGGGTGACCATCTGACTTATAAGGTGTTTGCAAGGTCTAAACTTTAGGAAAACTGCAAGATGTGCCTGCAAATTTAGGGACTTTTAGTAGAAGGTACCAGTGGTGCTAGAGATTTTTTTGCTGCCATATACTAAGTTTAAGTATAGTCCTTCCCAGTGTGAGAAAGAAACTAGGATTAAAAGTGAATAATGGTTAAAAATCTGGATGTGTAAGAATATGTATAAAGGATGTAAAAGTTTTAAACCTAGAAGAAAAGAAACCTCAACTGCACTTTTTCTGGCATTATGGGAATGTGGTTTCAGTAGGGTATTGTTTCTGAGCAGAATCCTGTATCTGTAAGACCTAATTTAAGGTCGCCTGTAACCGGTTGGGGAGAATGCCCTTGTCACTTGCAACCCAGGAAGGGTCATTTGGGGCTGATGTGTTTCAGTCTGAGGTGAAAGAGCATGTCTCTGCGAGGCACCAATGGGCGCATTGGTGCAAGAGATGCCTCTACCTGTGTATTGTTTCAGATTTTGCTCTGTATCTGCTCTGAAAAGGAAATTGAGGATTCCAAGGAAGGTTGAAACTTCATAATCTGTAGGAAAGTGAACAAGGAAAAGGAAGATTAGAAGGTTTGTGAACATTGCAGAAGGTCTGTGGGAAACTGTAAAGATAAATGGAAAAGTGAAAGTTTTGGGAAGGAATTATGTGGTGTTAGTTAGTAATGAAATGTATAAGGCATAGAGATGCAATTTTGGTGATATTAGAAGGAAAAGGATTTTCCTTCACACTTTGTATTTTTCTCCCTACCTGATCCCTCCAGAATTTGGCATTCTGATGGAGTAATTGATGACATAAGGTTTCTTTGCATAAAACCAATAAGACTAGTCGTTAATAGTGGTTTTGTTAACCAAGACTTTGACTGGAATGTCACGCCTGAAGGAGGCATGCATAGGTTCTGGTTGTCACCAGAAAGCCCTGAGGAACTGGGATTGACTTGTGAAGCTAGTGAAAGCCCACGAGAAAAAGCCTGGTACTTTGGTTGGTTGTGCAGTTTGTGCCAGTCTTTCCAGGGAAGGAACGAAGGTTGCTTTCCTGAAAGATGGCTAAAAGGAACCTGTAGGCACAATGGAAGGCTCAAGGATTTGAGTGCAACGACTGGTACAGGCGAAGCCAGATGGCCGATGTGTGGCTCTGCGTCTGTGCCCCGAGGGGCAGACTGAAAAGTCAACCTAAGGGTTCCCTGTGTGAGTTCCAGCAAAGTAGACTTAAAGATCATAGGTGATCTAGGCTGCTCTTGGTGTGTTTATGCAAACGAACAGTCAAAATTAAAAGCAGGACCCAAAGTAGTCCCTGAAATAACAATGAGGGTGATTTTAAGGAGAAAAATGGTGATTTAAGGAAAATCACAAAGCTCAGTATCAGACACCAGAATGGCGCAGCTGTCTTGGAAGTTTGCTTTCATTTGAAAGTTGAAACTGGGTTTGTAATGTCACCAAGGATGTGCAATTAAAGGCATGAAGGACCTGTCCAATTGCAATTGTTAAATGTTGTTGCAGGAAGGACCTTGCAACTGAGTGTCTTCCCAAAAGACCATCTCACAGCCACGGAGACTGTTTTGGGGATTATATGAATTAACCTGTGTGTTCTTCTGTTTTCATAGGGCGTATGCCTATGACCTCATTACCTGGGTGATTGGTTGCAATATAGGCCTCACTTGAGAAGCCCATTTTCACCGTCGCCCCATGAGGCTCAACAGTTTGGCTGAACTAAGTGGTTGGGTTGGTAAAAGGTTGGGGCAGTCTGTGGGCTTCACTTTAGAACTAATTTGCCCTTTTCTGTCTTGATGGCCTGGACAGAAAGGGCCCAGATATCTGAAAGGAGGGAAATCCCAATATAGTCCCCTCAGCCCCAGAGTTTTGGATAGGTGTAACATGCCTTGTATACCTTCCTCCAGATAAGCCATTTCTTTACCTAAGACCCTGCCTTGGTCATTTAGTGGTTATGATTTAATTGTGCTTCCAACTCTCTTTTCAAATCTATCTCCTCCAGAATATGACCTGACCAGAATGCCAACTGTCCAGTAATGCCAGCCTTTGGACACCAAGCC